>PVJL010009559.1:0-56122 GCA_004026885.1 Lyroderma lyra
CCCAGGGCCACGCCCCGACCCTCCGCCCAGGGCTGCAGCGCGGCTGGCGCAGGAGACGTGTCCTCATGCGCCCTTGGGTGGGGCCGCCTTGGGCACCTTGCCATCTAGGTCACAGTCGCGGTTCGCGCTGCTGGGCCTCCGGTGGCTAGACACCTTAGATGTGCTGAGCTTCGTGTTCTGCAGGACTCTGTCCCTTAGTCGCTAGCAGCGTGTACGGCCATTTTTCCGGAATGGGACTTTTCCAGAGAATGCTCCGGGGCTCCGGAGGTACCCTAGGCCACGAGCGGGGGCCACCCCCCTCTTGGGCCCGCTGTCGTGGTGCCTGACGCAGGCTCTCACCTCCCTGAGGGCGCCTGTGCGGGAGAATCCGTGTAGAGGCCGTCCTCCCTGCCGGCAGGATCCAAGGCCAGTCTCGATGTGCCTTTTACCTTTGTTACAGTACACCCTCCCCTCCATCCCCCCGCACCCCCCACCGCCCCGCCCCGGGGTTCCCCAAGGTGATCTGCACTGCAACCTCTGCATTGTACGGTGACTCACAGTTGCAGACATTTCTTCTCTCCTTCCTGGCAGAAGGTGGCAGGCTGCTGCCGCCCTCGCTCGCCTGTCTGAGAAGTCGCAGTTGTGACTTCTGAGTGAATTCACAGCTGAGCCTGCTCAGGGTTCCCACCCGCGGATCTCCTTCCCCCACACCCTCCTGCAGCTCTTTGCAGCGCCAAACACCACGTGAGCGCGGGCTCCAAGAGACCTGCAAAAAGAGGGAACCTGCCCGGTGGGGCTCACCTTGTGGAGGGGAAGATAGAACAGGCCCTTCAATTACACTGCCACGGCCCAGTGGCTCCAGTTAGGGTTTTGTGCTTTTTTGTTTGTTGGTTTGTTTTTTGTCTGATACAATGGTCCTATGAGTTAGATGTTTTCTCCACCCAGGAGGACTGTGAGACTCAAGAAGTTGTGAATTTCCCAGGGTCGCACCTGGTATGCGACAGAGTTGGGATTCGAATCCAGATCATCCAACCCCAGAGTTCAGGGTCTTTCCCAGTCCAGCCTTTCCCCTCACCCCTAGTCAGCACAGTAAGGTGCTAGGGGCCAAAGCTGTTTCCTTTGGCTGCAGGACCATGCTTATGGGACCCTTCTAACTGAT
Source organism: Lyroderma lyra (assembly GCA_004026885.1). NCBI lineage: Eukaryota > Metazoa > Chordata > Mammalia > Chiroptera > Megadermatidae > Lyroderma > Lyroderma lyra. The sequence continues at coordinate 1,139 of PVJL010009559.1, forward strand.
CTTCTCGGCAGAGCAGACTTGATGGATGTGGAGGAGAGGGGAAGAGTTTCCGCCAGAGGGCACAGCACGTACAAAGGTTGTCTGTGCGACTCCTGGGGACTGTGAAACTCCCACGTGTCGTTCCAGCCTCCTTCCTGTGCTTTGCTCTCACGCTCTCGGCCACTGCGTGGTGTCCCCTGGTTGTCTTGGGTGCCTGAGCTCAGACTCGCCTTTCCTTGCCACATCTGGCCCATCCCTCTGAGCTCATCTCTGGTTCATCACCACCTCCCACTCCCACATTCTTGCAGAAACCCAGGCTTTGAGGATTAGGTTGCTGGGAAACTCCTTCTCACGTCCGTTGGTTTGCTCAGTTCTGGTGATTCAATTCCCATTATTTTCAAAGGATTATTTTTAAAAAGAGCTTACTGGTTACTGGTGATTCACCTCCGATGCCAGTCAGTTGGGCTGTCGCTAGAGAAGGTGGTTCTCTCTCCATTTGTTGGCTAGGCAAAGCCATGTCACTGTATGTGACGGTTTGCTTAGACCCCTAGAGCCCTGATCAGTTCCTTCACACCTTGTGTTATCTGAATTCAGCCCACACCTTGTGGGCTGAATTGCATTCTCCCAAGATTCACCTGTGGAAGTCCTCACCTCCAGTGTCTCAGAAGGTGACTGTGTACGAGGTACTTAAGGTTAAACGTGGTTATTAGGGTGGGCCTGAATACAATACGACTGATGTCTTTATTAGAAGAGGAGATTAAGACCTAGAGACTTACGGAAAGAAGACCACGTGAGGACACAGGGAGAAGATGACCATCTACATGCCAAAGGGAGTCCTCAGGATAAAACGAGTCCTGCTGCTACCTTGATCTCAGACTTCTAGCCTCTGGAACTTTGAGAAAGTATATTTCTGTTGTTTAAGCCATCCAGTCCGTGGTGCTTTGTTATGGTAGCCTTAGCTAACTGGTTCTCATTCTCTCACACACATTCAGGGGCTTTCTGGAGTGGGATCATAGCAGGAGAGCAAGGCTTGTTGGTAGAGAGGGGTGGGTTCGACCCTTTTTTATTTTATGGTTGGTGCCCTGAGTGGGGATCGAGCCCAGGCCGCGGCAGTGGGAGTGCCGAAGCTGAGCCACTGCACCCCCAGGGAGCCCCCCGGTTCAGCCCTTTTGTGTGCTGCTCACTTGTGGGGCATTAGGCACCTAACATCCGTGAGCCTTTGCCGCTTCCTCCTTTGTAACTGAAAGGATGTCCCTTCTTGAAGGATGGGCGTGATGGTTACATGAAGGAAAGCTGTGATTTAATTACGGAGTGAAGAAAGTTCCAGTTTAAAGTTGTGTGAATTAGAAACATCCTCCTCAGTGCATGCTACAATAAATAGCATCAGCAGCGTTTCAGGGAAGTGCTGCTTCCAGGCTCAGGGAGCTCACCACGGAGCTGTCCCACCAGCGGCTTTCTGAGTGGGGTCCTGTCTGCAGAAACGGAGGCTGTCTTGAGAATTCTGTATGCATTGTCTTTATTCAGCAACTGGCGAGCTGGTGTCCCACCTAGTGGTCAGCAGGAGGTAGCCCATTTCAAGAAGAGATGAGAAGACATTGATTTTATCTTCTGCTGGGCAGAGACGCCTGCTTAACTGTCACCAGTTTGTCCCCTCCCCCATTGATAGAGGCTTGGGCAGTGTCAAGTCCAAGGTGTGAGACTTGGTGGGGGGTGTACCACATACGCCTGAGCCCTGGCAATGATGGGGTTGATAAGGGAAGTTTTGCTTGAGAAAGTCATTGGGTTAGGTGGCATACCTTTGTGTGGTTTTCTTAACACATGAACTATTCCAAGTATACAGAAAAGTCCCCAACAAACACAGAGCCTGTTTATGACTCAGCTCTACTGTGTTCCAACATTCTGTCATACTTGCTTCCTATTTCTTTAAGAAGCAAAACAACACAAATGCTGGGAAAGCTCCCAGGATACCCTCTCATGATCCCTCTCTTCCCTGCCCACCCCCACCTCCACCCCCACAGGTGACCATCATTCCAAATTGGGTTTACCTTTAGTGATATTCAACAACTCTATTAACAATTCTATTCATCTGTGAATTCAGGTTTTTTGCACCTTTTCACAAAGTGGCTGTCTCACCGTTCTGGAGATGAGAGGCCCGAGATCACAGGGTCGGCAGGGCCACATGCTCGCTCCGGGCTTCTGGCCGCTGGTGTCCCTGGCGTTCCTTGGCTTGCCGTGGCACAGCTCCGACCTCTGCCTCTGTTACCTCATGGCCATTGCCCCTCTGCGTGTGTGTGTCATCCCTTGGTGTTCCTCTGTGCGCCCTTGTTTCTGTGTGCCTTTTCTTACAAAGATGCCAGCCATGCATTAAGAGCCCACCCAGAGCCAGTCTGGCCTCATCCTAACGTACATCGTAAGTCCATCTTCGAAGACCCAGTTTCAGTGTAACGTCATGTCCCAGGTGGCGAGTGTTAGGACCTCCAGAGGGGTTTTGGGGGACATGATGCAGCCTGTGCAGGACCCTGCGCTTGCTGTGTGTGTGGTGGGGCCACCAGACAGCCGGCATTCCCGGGTGTCTAAAACTTAACAAAAGAAAGGAAAGATGTCTAATCGAAGGGCTGAGCAGTGACCCTGTCCGGGCCCTAGAAGTGCGCCAAAGACTGCATTCGCTCCCAACACCGAGCTTCCTGCCGGCGAGGGCAGCGGGGGGATCTGGTTGGTCCCCTAAGTTAATAGTTTTAAAATCACAAAGGCCGGAGGTGGCATGAGGACCCAGGTGTTCCGCTTCAGTTTGGCGACGTCGTGGGAACCCCGCCAGTTCCGTTTCCTGCGGGGACCTTTCTCATTGTGGCTCAGGCGTCACACCTGGGGGCCGGCTTTTCCGTGCAGGCGGAAACCAGGGGTCACAGCGGAAACCAGGGGTCACAGCGTAACCCCAGGGGGGGCTTTCTTTGTGCACAGCTGGCACGGCTGCTTCCTGATGATGTGACTGAACACGAGTCCGAAGGGGAGGGGTAGCGAATGGAGCCAGGGGGTCAGATGACAGGTGAGCTTCCGGCCGGTGCCGAATTGCCCTCAAGTTCCCATCGGACTGACCATACCTGTCACCTTACCCCCGACCCGGTTCCCAGTTCCGTGTCACCCCAACTCCTGCGTCTTCCCTTCCACTGTCCCAGCGGTGCTGTGTGCTGCTGAGTGCCCTCTGTGCACGACTCCAGGCGGCCCTTTGCACCCATTTCTGGAAGGCAGCACCGGCCTTTGGTGGCCTCCCAGCCTCCTCTGCGCTTGGAGGAATCTCCTCAAAACACAGCACAAGCATGGGGGCCCTCCGGTAGGACCCGCGTGGCCCTAACCCCTCAGCCTGGCCTCAGTGGGCAGGGGGAGCTTGGGCTTGCACGGCCCTGCATCCGAATCCGGTCTGCATGGATCCCCTCAGGGCCTCAGGTGTCACCACGCTGGGGTCCCACACACTGGCCGGGCCCTGTTACCTCGGGGAAGGGTGCACTGACACTGTGGCTCACACAACTTCTTTTTCTTTCGGGTGTGCCGCCACGCGCTCACCATGACTGTGTGCCGTTGCCGGGTTTGGGGGTTCAGGGCTCTCTGGATGGGGCTCGGTGATGAGCGGTGAGCGCTCTGAGTTCTCACCCAGGCCCGGTCATGCTCCATCCGTGCGGAGGTCAAGGGCCCGCCGTGCTGAGAACAGGTTGCTGCCTATTTCCGTACAGGTCTCAGCCCTTTTAAACCCGGTATGTGTAACCTTCTGATGGTCAAGGCCGAATTAGCTCACACGAGAGCCACGTTAGGGGAGAGATGGTCACTTCCGGTCACGTCCAAAACACTCGTCTCGGGTGCGCATGAGCAGCAAGAAGCTGCTAAGGAGGCAACTGGACGTGGGGCTGCGTTAAGTGTCCTCAGTCTTCCTAAAGCTGACGTTCTCGATTCAGGGTGATGACCGATGAGACTGCCCGGCACCGTGACAGCCAGACCCCCCAGAAACCGTCCTTTTTCAGATCCATGACAACCGGTCCAGCGTTCAGCGCTCAGCTGTTTCTAAGCAGAGCGATCTCCGTTTCAGAGGCCTGAGGGGTCTGCACGTGGGTGGGGGGCCCCCCGCCCCGTTTGCTTTGGGCATAGATGAGGTCCGGCTGGAGGCTGGGATCTCTGCTCCCCAGCGCATTAGCCGCGAGGCCTGGGGCAGGTTACGGAAATTTTGAGCCTCAGTTTCCCCATCTCTAAAGTGGGCACAATTAAACCCAGCTTTCAGGCGTTGTGCGAAATGTCATGAAGGAATGTGCGAGAAGCCCTCGGCACAGGGCCCGGCGCTTGGAGGCCGGGGGTGACATGAATACGGGTCTCACCGTGTGCTGTCCGGGAGACCCCCATAACCTCTCATTGGCATGTGGCTAAGACAACGAGGCTCTATTTTCCTCGCCGTTTCCCGTGCGAGCAGGGATGCGTGAGCTGCGGGGGAGGAACCCGAACAGGGCGTCAGTGGGTGTCGTCCACGCAGATGCGGAAGGGGGCGGTGACAGTGTCGCACCTGGGCCTGGCACCAATCAGGTGAGAGGCCTCGCAGTGTGCTTCTGGGACCTCGCGGGGCAGCGAACCCGCCCCTCCCCCTGGGCGGAGCGGAGACGCCGCCCCTCCGGTCTGGTAGCGTGGGGACTGTGACTGTTGGGGTCAACAGAACAGCTCCGGGTGCTGCCCTGCACTGAGCAGCTGCCGCATGAGCAGTGGGACCCCCGGGGGGCGTCCACGCCCTGCAAAGCCTGTGTCTTGTGGACGTCCTGGGCCGTGAGCTGTCGGGCGGAGACGGACGGGGGGGGGGGGGGGGCTCCCAGCAGACGGCTCGGGGGTCTGAGCCACACCCTCCGGGCTCGCCCTCCCGAATTCCTGACCCACAGCATTGTGAGCAAAAGCAAACGGCGGTTTGAAGCCTTGAAGTTTGGGGCGGCTTCACATGGAGCCACAAGGAACGGGGACAGTGAGACGAGATGGCCACCCTGCTGGGTTGGGGAGGAGGCTGTAGGAAAAGTCGCCCAATAAACTGGGACATTGGTTTCACCACTTAGCAAATGCCTACGGGGCGCTAGGAAGGAGTGGCCGAACGGCCGCCACCTGGCTCCCAGGGACTTGCTGTGCAGTGGCCGGTCCCAAGACATCCCGGTGTGTCCCTGGGGGAGGAAGGCCACGCCGAGTGGAGGCCCAGACGTGGCGTAGCGTGGTAGGAGCAGGCATGCTGGGACTTTGGGCCCCTTGCTTATGCGGCATGGCAGTGTCGTCAGACCTTCGCTGTCCGGGTCTGTGTGCACCGACTCTGCCTATTGATGGGCAGCTTGGAGAGGGACCCGCGGCCAGGCCTGGTGACAAGGCACTGCTCCTGCTGCGGAGGTCCCTGACTGCCACCGTTAGCCAGTCTTGAGCCCCTGCGGACTTCACTCCTTGGCTAGTGTTCTGCTGCCCCCTCCTGGCTTGTGCCTCATGACCCTGTCCCCACCCGGGAGATGCTGGCGGGTGGTGGTTTTGGTTTCTTCTCAACAGGAGTGGGTGTATTTGCTGGATCACCTCGGAGCGTTTCATGTGGAATTGGCAGTATAACTTTCAATTCGGTATTGTAACTGTAGCTCCCAGTGCAATTTTGGACTAAATATAATCTCTGAGCCTCTGTTTTCTCAGCTAGAAAATGGGACTAATATTAAGTATGATAATGTGTATGGAATGTCCTGCACCGTACGCAGCCGTGACAATGAGTGGTTGTCACTGTGTCCTCATGCAGCCAGAGTCCAAAAGGGGAGTCATATGCTCACCGGGAGTCTATAAAAGGGGGAAAAACAGTGTCATTTGAGCCTGGCCTGGTGGGAAAGCCACCTGAGATGGGGTCTAAGATGGACTGACAGCAGGGTTGCCCTGGTCCACTTACCCAGCTCTGATAGTGACAAGCGGGTTTGAGGAGCTGGTCTTCTCGCCTTCTTATCTCTGGGCTCCCTTGACGCCGAGTGCCTGGACGGCTCAGGGCATCCTCTGGGGATGGAAGTGTGTCCCCAAGTCTTCCTGCTACCGACGACTTCAGGGTTTTGAGAAGCATGAAGTTGTGATTTAGGAAAACTGTGACCCAGGCAGTTGTTGGGAAAGACCCACAGTGAGAGATGTCTTTGCAAAATAAGGAAGACCATATCATATGAGCAGAACTCGTAAAAGGACGTGTGCATTGTGCTGGAACGCAAGCCCAAAGTGGCGTTCAGAAAAGCATTAGTGGTGGCAGGTGCTGGCTGTTCCGAGTCCCCTCTCCTCTGCTTCTCCAGGTCCCATTGGATATGATGTCCTCCCTCCCCATGGGCCCTGCCCAAGTGCGGTATATACTGACCTTAGGTGACTAAATGACAGCCTACTGGTTGTACATGCCCTGGGTCACAGTAATGAGCAATGATCAGACAAGAGGACTTCTTTAAATCATGTAAGCTAATGAATGTCACAGGGATTACTGTCCAGATGTGAACAGTGCACCATGTTTAGTCAAAATGTCAGATGATTTGATATGGTAGAATAACCCGTTCTACCATTGGTAGAAGGAAACACCAGATCATTGCCAGTTGGAAAAGAGCAAGTTTCAAATATAATGCAGCTGTGAGAGTGATAATGGGAGTTTCTGTGGCTGCTGTAGCCACCCGGATCACAAGCTATGCACGTCTTACTCTTTCTCTTCCATCCATGTACCCACCCACTTCCTACCTAACCTATTCACTCATCCACTTGTTCATCTACTGCTCACACATCCATCCATCCACCCACCCATCTATCCACCTATCCACCCATCCATCCATCTACTCATCCATCCATCCACCCACATCCATCCATCCTTCTATCCATCCACCCATCCATCCACTCATCCATCCATCCATCCTCCCATCCATCCATCCTCCCATCCATCCATCCATCCTCCCATCCATCTACCCATCCATCCACCCATCTACCCATCATCCATTCTCCATCCATCCATCCACTTATCCACCCATCCACCCATCATCCATCCCTCCATCCATAAGTAAGCATTGAGTGCTAACTAGGAGCTAAGCATTATGGAAGGTGCTGGGGAGAAAGATGAGTGAGACAGTTTGGCTGGAGGGAGTTGGTTGTCTACCGGGGAAGACAGGTAGGAGTTAATGCACATGCAGCGCTAGCTGATGAGGTCTGAAGACCCAGACTCGGAAGGCTGCTGGGGTCGTGGGGGTGGGGGTTAGGGAAGGATGGCTGAGCTCCGTGGGTGGCTCCAGATTCACATTCCACGGAGAAACATCAGTGTTTCAGTCTGGGTGGCCTGGGAGGCCATGCCCTGCTGGGGGAAGTAGACATTTGATAAGGAGGCCTGGAGAGAGGCCTGGGCCCCAGAACTAGCCATCCTCACAGGCCCAGCTGGAGGTGTCCAGGCATGGTTCCACACAGCAGTGTTATTATTTACCTGTGCTCTGAGGGCAGGGGCCCCAGGGCACCTGGGTCTGAGGGACAGGGCTCCAAACCTCTGCCCTGCTGCGACAGCGCAACTTCATTCAGGTCTGATTTAAGTATTGAGCTTCTGCTCGAGAGTTCCTTCAGAGAACAGTTTCTGCAGCTCAGTTTGAAAGCTCCCAGAGGAGATGGGGTTGGGGGGTGGGGAGGAGAGCGAGAGAGAGGGAGAGAGAGTAATTCAAACCCCTGATACTGTCCTTGACTTATGGGTAGGAAGTCTAGCATCCTGCGTGGGCCTGTGACAGAATGTGGCACTGCCGAAACAACCCCTGTTCCTACCTGTAGGGCAGGCTGACTTACCTGGACACAGGACATACTGACACACAGAGAAGAAACCAAGGCCATGTCAAATTTCTCTTTTTATTGTGCCAGTCAAAAACTGAGGAACACCTCAATCTGTAAACAGTTTGTCTAGCACAGCGCGTTCCTAAAGATTTTTATTCTAAAACTATTTGGCATTGTAGTGATTTCTCAGTACACGGTTTGTGCTTTTGCCTTTAGTGTGCTTTTGTGTCACGGTCCGTGCACAGACGAACTTGGAGTTGGCTAAAGGGCATTACAAAAGGCCTGAAAGGTGGGTCAGGAGCCAAGCCAGTACTTGAGCCCCACCTGGTTTCCTTCCCCCAAAGCGTGGTGGGTGGGTGGGTAATACTGCCTTCTGCAGCTATCTTAGCGACAGCGTGCAGGCAAGGCAGAAGCCCCGGGAGGCTTTTCACCACGTGTGTCTCCTTCCCTCCCTTCTATTCTTCTAGAAAGCGTCCCTGCTTTTGCTCAGATGAAACTGTCTTCTGTGCATCGTGTTGGCGAATATCCATAAATCTCTCCTGTAATGACCCCTGTTTTATGATTTTGCTGGACGTGAAGTTGACTACTAAAAGCTATTGAAATTCCAACATGATGTAGTGTGTTTTTCACACACTCACTAAATCCTTTCAATGTGCTTCACATTTTGTCAAGGAGATTGTGCTTTTTTCCACTGATATTTATTTATTTATTTTTAAAAATTAAATCCTAAAGCTCTAAGAGCCTTCCCTTGCAGGGGAGGGTTATTCATAAATACTGCCATGCTGCTCCTTTCTTGGTCCATGTTTTCTTAGCCTGGAATCCCAGGTCTCCTATAGTTTAGCTCCAGTTTTCAAAGTGCATGTTTTATCAAGTTCTGTGAAAAGCCCTCCCACCCCATCTCGGCTGGCCTAGGCACTCCTCACCAGACTTGCTCTGTGCACATCCATCTTTGGGCCCTCCCCCATGCTGGCCTCTTAGACCGAAAGGAAGCCCAACCATCTTGGTTATCATTTTCCAAAACCCACCCCGTTTCCCCAGGAGAGCAGTCCTGATTGCGAATGTGGAAGCCAATCTTCTTTCTTTAAATTTCAGAAGAGTTGTTACACCCTTTATTAGGTTGTCTTACTTCTAAACTGGGGTAAGTTATCGTCCCTCTTCATGCCTCAGTTTCCTCATTTGTGAAGTGGGAGTCAGTAGTTGCTCACTGGGCTTTTGTGTGGTTTGATGCTCTCAGCACAATGTGGTCACATGGTCAGCTGGTAGCCATGCAACTGGAAGCTTGTTGAGGGCAGAGGAAGATGTCACTGTTTCTTAGAGACTTCAGATAACTTGCTTAAGACGTCGCCTGCTGTGCTGTTTGTTGGCCAACACTCAGTCAAGGAAGTGTAGACTGAGAAGAGGGACATGCGGACGTCAGCCAGCTCTCAGCAGAGTTTCTTCCTCGTCTAGTCTTCGTTGGCCTGTGTGGGTCCCTGAGAACGGAAGTGCAAGTGCATGCCTGCTCCTAGCATTGGCAAACGCCATGCACCTTGAAAATAAACATTTTATTCCTCTGTAGGATGTGAGCATTTCATCAAAAACTCTAACTCTTCAAAGAATTTCTGGGATTGGTGTTGAAGATCAAGTGTGTCTGTGCCTTGTGTGTTTTCAGAAGACTTGTATTCTCTAGGGATGGGTACTGGAACTTGAACACCAACATGCACCCCAAAGACACCCCAGGTTGATGATCGGGTCCTGAGAGAGGCTGGGCTTTGTTTGGTTACAAAGTTCCTGAGAGTTCTGTGCGTTGGTAAGAATGTCTACAAACACACAACCCTCAAACCAGAGTACGACTGATCTTCAATTTCGTAGGTTCAGGATTAAAATGACCATTAAAGTTTAGGCCAGTGGTTCTCAACCGTCCTAGTGCCGCGACCCTGTAGTACAGCCCCTCGTGCTGTGGGGACCCCCATAACATTATTGTCGTTGCTACTTCATAACTGTCCTGTTGCTGCTGTTATGAATCGTCATGTAAGTATCTGGTACGTGTTTTCCGATGGTCTTAGGCGACCCCTGTGAGAGGGTCGTTCGACTCCCAAAGGGGTTGCGACCCACAGATTGAGAACCGCTGGTTTAGGCACTCCTGTAGACTTTTGAACTTTCCAGAACAATTTTCTTTCTATCTTAGGAAATGGCTCACAGAGCCACCTCTTGTTTCCTTGGGCCATAATAAATATTTCAGGCCTTAGTATTAGGCTTTGGAAAGGCAAAGACAATGGAATTTCTTTCAGTTAATAGGGGAAAAGAGTGATGAGGCTGAAACAAGGCAGCTGAATTAACATGTTATTATGGTTTAAGGGTTTTCCCTCCCTAGTTACGTTCTGCTTGGGTTAGTATTACATTCTTTTCCTTTTTCTTTGCCTGGGGTCCTAGATGCATGCTTCAGGGAGGGTAGAGCTGCTTCAGATTCACAGTTGCCAATAACCCACTGGAGCCAACTGAGCTGTTCATGGATGAGCCACTACAGTAGCCGTGCACTAGCAAAGATGCCAACTTTCCTCGGAGCTTTTTCTGCTGTAAAGGACACTATAGTGCTTGTCCCATAACATCAGTTCGTCTCCAAGGCACCTACCTCACAACTTGTCTATTTACTATGGGGCTTTGCAATGGTAGAGGAGAAGACAGAAGATGTGGTTGGTGAGGGGACGCTGGAGACAAGCATAGGGGGTCTGACAATTAAGTTCACAAACTTGCCACCATGGCACTTACGTTGGCAGCGCTGTACTAACAACATGGCAAGGTGTCATAGCCTGGTGAACCTGTGTCGCACAGCTGTGTTCGTGCCGACGTGTGGTGATGTCTTGATGAGGGGCATTCATTATTGTTGTGTGTTTTTGTGTGCCGACACGAGAATGTCAGAGCTTGAATCAGAGCAAGGAACATTAAATTTCTTGTTAAACTTGGCAAGAGGAGAAGTGGGATCAAGGACATATTAATCCAAGTCTATGGGGATAATGTCCTGAATAAAACAGCAGTGTACAAATGGATAAAATGTTTTTCTGAGGGGAGAGAAAGTGCCACTGATGAGAAGAGGTCAGGGCAGCCAGTAATGAGCAGAACCGATGAAAACATTGCAAAAATGTATCGAATTGTGCATCAAAATTGGCGTCTGACTGTGAGAAGCCTAGCAGACCAAGTAAACATCAATAGGGAAACAGGAAAATTTTAACTGAAAACCTCAGCATGAGAAAGGTGTGTACGCAAATTCTCTCAAAGGAGCTCACTGATGAACAAAGGCACGGGAGAGTCCAAGTTTGCCAAGACCTTTTGGAAAGGCAAGATGATGTTTTGGGCCGTGTTATCACTGATGATGAAACATGGGTGTACCAATACGACTCTGAAACAAAGCATCAAAGTGCACAATGACAGTCAGTCAATTCTCCAAGACCAAAAAATTTCTATGAGTCCAAATCAAGAGTCAGAATGATGTTACTAAACTTTTTTGATATCAGAGAAATTGTTCATTATGAATTTGTACCAACTGGACCAACAGTCAACTAAGTTTACTATTTGGAAGTGCTGAAAAGGCTGCGTGAAAGTGTTAGATGAGTACAAACTGAACTTTTTGCCAACAACTCAGGGCTTTTGCATCACAACAGTGCACCAGCTCACATGGCACTGTCTCTGAGGGAGTGTTTAGCCAGCACACAGATAACTGTATTGGACCACCCTCCCTACTCACCTGATCTGGCCCCCAGTGACTTTTTTCTTTACCTGAAGATAAAGGAAATATTGAAAGGAAGACGTTTTGATGACATTCAGGACATCAAGGGTTGTATGACAACAGCTCTGATGGCCATTCCAGAAAAAGAGTTCCAAAATTGCTTTAAAGAGTATGCTAGGCACTGGCATTGGTGCACAGCTTTCCGAGGGGAATACTTTGAAGGGGACTGTAGTGTTATTCAGCAATGAGGTATGTAGCACTTTGTCCTAGGATGAGTTTGTGAGCTTGTCAGCCCTCGTATAGATGGTAGTGACATTTCACTACTGCTCGCAAAGGAATCAGTGAAACCATTAAAAACAGCTAAGACTTAAAGGTAAATCCTCAGGATGGTGTAGATTGGAACTGACAGTGGTGTAGACCAGAACTGATATTAGAATCATAGAAGCAGAGACTGTGTGATTCAAATCCTTGCTGAAAAAGTTGAGGAAGCTGACACCTGACACCTTCTTCTCAAGCTCACAGGGAACATTTACCAAGATAGACACTATTCTCGCTCATAAAATACACCTTAACAAACTTAAGAAAACAGAAATCATACAATATCTGCTCTCAGACTACAATGAAATTAAACTAGAAGTCAATGACAGAAAGATAGATGAAAAATCCCCAAATACTTGAAGATTCAACAACACATTTCCAAATAAGATGTATGTCAAAAAAGAAATCACAAGAGAATTAAAAATGCATTTTGAACTAAAAATGGAAATGCAACTTATCAAAATTTGTGGGGTGCAATGACATCAGTGTTTAGATGGATCAAGAAGGAAAAAATAAAACTGTCTTTGTTTGCAGATGACATAATTGTCTATGTAGAAAATCCAAAAGAATCAACACAAAAATTCTGGAATAAGCTATTAAAACAAGGCTGTAGGATATAAGGTTAATATACAAAAAGCCAATCACTTTCCCATATACTAGCAATAAAAATGTGGAATGTGAAATTAAAAACAAAATGCAATTTATATTGGCACCCTCTCAAAATGAAATACTTATGTATAAATCTAACAACATATGTATAAGATTCATATGAAAAAACTATAGTATTCTGATGAAAGATAACAAAGATGAGCTAAATACATGGAGAGCTAGTCCATGTTCATGGATAAAAAGACTCAATATTGTAGAGATGTAAGTTCTTAACAAATTCATCTATAGATTCAATGAAATCCCAATAAAAATCCCAGCAAGTTATTTTCTAGGTACCAATGAACCAACTTTGAAGTTTCTATGGAGAAGCAGAAGACAGAACAACCAACTCAATACTAAAGAGGAACAAAGTTGGAGAATTGACGCCATCCAACCTCAAGACTGACTATGAAGCTATAGAAATCAAGACAGTGTGGTCCTGTTGAAAGAATAGGCGAATAGATCAATGGAACAGAACAGGGAGCCCAGAAATAGACCCCCTATAAGTACAGTCAATGGATCACTGACAGAGGAACAAAAATACAATGGTACAAAGATAGTCTTTCCAACAAATGCTGCTGGGAAAACTGTACATATCATACAAAAAAATTACAAACACAGACCTTACACCTTCACAAAAATTAACTCAAAATGGGTCATAGATTTAGATGTAAAATGCAGACCCATGGAATGCCTAAAAGATGACAGAAAAGAAAACCTAGATAACCTTGGATTTGGTGATGACTTTTTAAATACATCACCAAGGACACCATCCATGAAGGAAAGAATTGATAAGCTGATTTTCATTAAAATTAAAATTTTCTGCTCTTCAAAAGACAGTGTCAGAGTTCCCTGATGGTGTAGTGGCTTAAGGCTTCGGCGCTGGCACTGTCAGCGCTGCGGCCTGGGTTCAATTCCCGGTCAGGGAGCTACCCACATACCAAAAAGCAAAAAACAAAACAAAACAAAACAAAAAAACAACAAAAAATGACAGTGTCAAAAGAATGAGAAGACAAAGCCTAAACTGGGAGAAAACATTTGCAAAAGACACATCTGAAAAAGGACTATTACCCAAAACATACAAAGAGCTCTTCCAACTCAACAACAAGAAAACAACATGATTCAAAAGTGGGCAGACCTGAATGGACACCTCACCCAAGAACGTATAAAGATGGCAAATGAGCATATGAAAAGATGCTCCAAAATGCCAATCAAAAATAGCAATGTGATATCAGCACACACCTGTTAGAACGGCCAAAATCCAAAATGCCGACACCACCAAGTGCTGACGAGGACATGGCGCTACAGGAGCTCTCGCTCATTGGTGGTGGGAATGCACAATGGTACAGCCACTCTGGAAGACAGTTGGGAAATTTCTTATAAAACTAAACCTAAGTTTTTATCATATGATCCAACAATCAGGCTCCTTGGTATTTACCCAAATGAACTGAAAACCATGTCCACACATAACTTGCACGTGGATATTTATAGCAGCTTTATTCATCATTGCCAAGATTTAGAAGGAACCAAGATGTCCTTCAGTAGGGAGTGGATAAGTCAACTGTAGTATATCCAGACAATGACACATTATTCAGCACTAAAAAGAAATGAGCTATCGAGCCACAAGAAGACCTGGAGGAAACTTAAATGCCTGTTACTCAGTGAAAGAGGCCAATCTGAGAGGGGTTCATACCGGCTGATTCCAACTCTACGACATTCTGCAAAAGGCGACACTATGCAGACACTGCAAAGGTCAGTGTTTGCCAAGGCTTAGGGGGAGGGTAGAGGAGTAGGTGGACCACGGGGGATATTTAGGGCAGTGGAACTGTCCCGTGTTCACTGTATTCTATTGTGGGGGATACATGTCATTATACATTTGTCAAAGCTCATGGAATGCACGACACCAAGAGTGAACTCCGATGGAAGCTAGGGATTTGGGGTGACGATGAGATGATGAGTCAGCATAGGTTCATCCCTTGTAACAAATGCCCCACTCTGAGGATGGAGCCAGCGGGGGTTTGAGGATCCACTCAAACGTGATAATGGGGAGGCTGTGGGTGTAGGGGGACAGGGAGTATGTGGGAACTCTACTTTTTGCTCAATTTTGCTGTGTACCTAAAACTGCTCTAAAAATTAAAGTTTATTAATTAAAAAAGATAAAAAACAAACACAGTTTTAGAGCAGTCCAGTGACTTATCCAAAACCCCACTGCTCATCTGGGTATGGAACCGGGATCGCAGGCCTTAGGCTGAACCCAGGCTTCCTACAAAGCACTGAGGAGCAAGGCGACTGTGGGACCCATTGCCTGGGGGTTCAGGGAAGTGGGGATACATTCTACTTATTTTTGTTTTTTATAATAATTTTTAAATTTTTCAATTGCCGTCGACATGCAATAATATATTAGTTTCAGGTGTGCATATGGTTGGTACATTTTAGGAAGTATACCACAGTGATGGTGGGGGAAGTGGGGGTTACTCTTAAGGCTTGTTTTCGTCTTCTGAAAATTCACTTATGTGGACCAGCTCATACCTGATTAGAAATGATGTGCGTGTGTGCGTGTGTGTGCATGCATGTGTGGTGTGTATTCACAGGTACGTGCATGTGCATGTGCATATGTGTGTGTGTGCGCATGCATTTGTGTGTGGTGTATTTGCAGGTGCATGCATGTACATATGCATATGTGTGTGTGTGCATGCATGCGTGTGTGTGTGTGTGGTGTATTCGCAGGTGCATGTGCATATGTGTGCGTGCGCATGCATGTGTGGTGTGTATTCACAGGTACGTGCATGTGCATATGTGTGTGTGTGCATGCATGTGTGTGTGGTGTATTCGCAGGTGCATATGTGTGTGTGGTGTGTATTCGTAGGTATGTGCATGTGCATATGTGCATGTGTGTGCATGCATGTGTGTGTATTCACAGGTGCATGCATGTGCATATGTGCATGTGTGTGCATGCATGTGTGGTGTGTATTCACAGGTACGTGCATGTGCATATGTGCATGCATGTGTGCATGCATTTGTGTGTGGGGTGTATTCACAGGTACATGCATGTGCATATGTGCATGTGGGTGCATGCATGTGTGTGGTGTGTATTCACAGGTACATGCATGTGCATGTGCATGTGTGTGTGTGCATGCATGTGTGTGTGTGTGTGTGTGTGGTGTATTCGCAGGTGCATGCATGTGCATGTGTATATGTGCATTCATGTGTGCGCATGTGTATGTCTGTGGAGAGGTCCGTTGCACTTGCTAGTTAATGTGTGAGTTACAAAGCACTGGAAATGCTACCACTCCATTGTGAAACATTCAGAGGAGTCTTCTTTCTTTCAGAAAATGTAAAAAAAAAAAATTATATGAAAATAGAGGAGCCAGGAGACAGCAACAGGCCCCGTGTTTGATCACTGCCTGTTGTAACAGAATCCCGAGTGTAATCGTCTGGGTCGCGCGGAATTCTCATTGAGCCCTTGCTGCCCCATCGGGACACGGCCAGCTGCGCAGGTAGGCCGCAGGGTCTGGGGTCTGATCTGGCCCGGCCTGCGATGTGGCCTTGACTTAGAGATCTGTGCACTAATGTCCTCTCTCTGAAAGCAGGCCATTCTCTTGAGCTCCACCGTGTCCAGAATCCCCGAGGTCAGTGTCCAGTGGCCTTGCTGTGGGGATGTCCCCAGTGAGCAGCTTCTGCTTGCCTGGTTCATGGGCCAGGCCGGATTGAGCTCCGAAAGCTCTGGGGCTAAATTCTGCTTCACCTTTTACGGCGACGGAAGCGGGTATATTCTCATTTCAAAGCCAGAAGGGAAGTGGCAGGAGTGCAGACAAACAGCGTTCTGGGGACTCTGCATCCTGCGAGCGAAACTGGACAGCTCTGATTTGAAATTGGGTTTTGAAAAAGAATTTGTAAGTAAAATTTTATCATCACTTCTGTTTGTACTGAGGCGTATTCTCGAAACACGATTTAACTATTTGCTTTGGGTCAATGTTAATCTTGTAGGCAGAGTTTATTTAATGATGAATGAAATGGCAGCCCCATCAGAAACGTGAATTTAGTTTTGGGATCTTTTTCAAAAGGTAACTGTGATTTGGGTGTGGGCATGTCTGGCATGGGGAGGATGGCTTAAAGAACAGCTTTATAAAGGAGCAGTTGGGCCGCCTAAGTACATGTCGTCCTGGAAGAAAGGATGGGGAGAGCCCACACCTGGCCTGCTCAGTGAGTGCCTGGGTGTCTGCCCCCCGCCCCATCTCCTCATTTCCCCAAGTCTGTCTGCGGGTGGAGCCGCCCTCGGAACTTTAGCCCCCAGGACCTCCTGGGAGACTACTGAGAGCTCCAGGCTGAGAGGCTGCAGGTTGCCATGGCAGCACCCATACATGTTGGGTAGCCAGGTACCATCTGGGTACCTGGGGCAGACGATGGGGGAGACTGTGGGTCATTTCAGAGTCCTGCACAGGTGAGAGATCACTGTTGTCCCTGTGCAGCTCTTCCTTTAGAAGTGGAAACCCTGGGATGAAGAAAGACATTTGGGACCATCTTTGGCAAGCTGGCTCGCTGAATCGCACGTCGCAGAGGACAAGTCCAGAGGGCCCTTGGGCACAAGAACCTGCTGGCCCTCTGCTGGGTTATGAGTTGATGTCCTAACACCCAAGCATCACACATGGGCTCTCCAGGCGCCTGTGGGGCAGGAACAACTCTCTTACATTTCTGATCTCAGACTATGAACATATTACATGCTCAGTTAAAGCTGGTGGTGCCCACTGAAGTGGTGAGAACCAGCCCCGTTAGTAGGTTCTTGACTGCAGCTCAGGAACGATGGATGCTCAGAAGAAGGTGCCAGGGAGGATGACATCTGGTGATGAGCTGAGGGGGGAATCACGAGGACGAGCTGGGTAGAAGGCTTGGAGGAGAACCTGCGGTGATGTGAAGGCTGTGTGGCTCCTGGGGACGCCCAGAGGTACAGCCCAGAGTTCCTTGCAAATTAAGAGAAGACTCTTGACATTGCTGTCCTCATTTGGTGGCTCTGATAGAGGAACGGGAGGGGATGTGACGTTTCTTGACTGGGGTGGCATTTGTATTGGTCGTGGGGGTGGGTGTGAACAGATCAAGCCCCCTTACTTAAAGAAGGGGCGCAGGATCAGACCATCTACAGCGATTGCTGTGATTGCTGGCCGAGCCAGCTACGTCTGTGTTCATGGCGTCATGAAACCAAAAGGTGCACACGCCTCAGAGGCGGGGCAGCCAGTTACGGGAAGGAGAGAAAACGACACCCCCCCCGGAAAAATGAGAGCTGTTTTGGATTTCCTTTCACTTACTCATTTATGCACTAGTGTTGTTTGATTTTAACTTATTTATAGGGGAGCTTCTTCTAGGGTGAGTTTTTGTCCCTAGCCCAGGTGGGCGCTCTGTGGGGTCACGTGTGCTGGCCAAGATAAGCTCTGGGTCCGTATGTGGGGCCTCTGGGACATTGAGTGCTGGTCCAAGATAAGCTTGAGAGACACAGGGGTCCCGGAAAATACTTCTGGGGGGTCACTGTCTAGATGGGGAGGAATCAGACCTGGAGGGAGAGGCTCACTCAGAGAGGGTGGCATGGCCCAGCCTTCTGGACTACCCAAGGCTGAGCCGAGGGAGGGCATTGGTCAGACCCCCTCCCACAGGCAGCAATGCCGGGAGAAGATGCCAGAATGGTATCTGCTGTGGCTGGATCTGAGAAGCCTGCCCCTTCTCCTTCTCTGGGAATGCTGGCCAAGGAGCTGGGGTTCTGATCATGCCGACGGGAGCGCAGCCCTGTGCTCCTCAGCCGGGCCACTTGTGCTTGTTGTGCACGGTGGTGATAGACCCGACGCCAATATTCTCCACCAGGCAGTGGGGCTGGACTGGGGCTTCCTTCAGAGCGAGGAGCTCTGACCTCAGGCTCCTGGGCCATCTTGCTCCGTTGGGTGGATGTTTTAGGATTTCTGTCAGGACCTTAGAAGTGATGATGAATTACATGTCTACTTCCCGACTGCCTGTTAGTAGCAGATCCTTACATGGCCCGAGAGCACCAGCCCTTCATATGCTTACGATTGGTTGGTTGATGTCACAGTATTCACGACCAGCGTCAACGCAATGGGCGCAGAGCCTTGATCTTGAAGCGGTCCGTTGCACGTTGTTGGTGGGAACCTTGTATTTTCTGAAATCAAGATCTCAAAATCACAACTCTCTTGCTGACCACAGAGCACGTTAGGGTTCATGCCTAAGGTGGGTAGTGTGTAAAAGTAAGTCTGTAAATACCATTTTCACTGGTGATCGATCCCCACCACTTAGTCCCGCTGAGCACCTCAATGAACTATTCTCGTGTATCTTAAAGTATGGGGTCCTCCTTCCTTGCCTATTTGAATTAGGTGGATACGTGAAGCTTTCTTGTACCAAGGCAATGTGACCAAGTAAAAGTTCGACTCCTTTTACATTGATTTAAGCTTTATAGTGTCAAATGTCGACATTTTGTCCCCGACACTTAGTTACTATGCTGTTCCATGCTGTGGCAGAATTGCAAGCTTTTTGCGTGACACGGGTGCCATTACCTCTTTAGTTCCAGACACAGAACCAAATCTCTCAATGTCCATCATTCATCTGTTGGCAATACCACATCACAATGATTTGTTACAAAGTTTTTTCTTTCCTGTGCAGTTTCTAGGAAAGCACTCATGAGAGAACTTGATTAAAGTTTAATACATTAAAGAGATACAACCCTAGCTTTGCTGACCTATGTCTGGCTTTGGAAATGCTCTCTTAGAGTGCGAGTGAGCTCAGTGTGGTGATACCAAAGAATGCCATTTAATACTGACATATCTCAAATCCCCATTGTCTGGATTTTTTCCGTCCAGTATTTCAGTAATTATCAATCTTTATCTTCTGATTCAGACTCAGAACGCAGCAAATAACCCTTCACAACTTATTTTGTTTCTCCTGGTGCTCTTCTCAAAGAGACTGTTGGTTTTCCAAGAGAAGCATTTCGTTCTTTATTTGCATGCTAAACTTTTAGCTGAGCTACAAGAGGGAGCCAGAACTAGTGTAGTACTATTAACCATGAACAGTAGTTCAAGGTTCATCTTAATACGCTGATCAACTGTAGGCTAGAGAGAACTAGTGAGGAGACACAGAGATCGAGGAGTTGATTCAGTTCTCCTCCAAGAGAAGGCGTGTGGGGGAGGGGGAGCTGGTTGGATGTGTGGGAGTCCAGTACACCCCACTGAGCAGTGTTGTAGCCCAACTACCTACCTATTTAAACGCCTGGGGATACTAGCAAAGTGACAGCCCCATCCCTGCATTGGGAAATTTCTATTCCTTTACCGTTCATTAGTGAGTAGTTTTGCCACATCACCTTCTGAGTTGGCTACTAAATCCTGGCTGTTTATTTTATTTACCGCTTTTGGGGGTGGGGTGGGGGGATGGTTATGACAAAGAAGGAGTCTTTCTTTGAGACCCGGTGACACGACTGGGCTATCAAAGTCCCTCTTACCAAAAAATGTGTTACTTTTTCCTGAATAGAC
The DNA here is from genome assembly GCA_004026885.1 of Lyroderma lyra. NCBI lineage: Eukaryota > Metazoa > Chordata > Mammalia > Chiroptera > Megadermatidae > Lyroderma > Lyroderma lyra. Next base: position 21,092 of record PVJL010009559.1, read on the forward strand.
CTATTGAGTGACTGCAATAGATTTATACTGGAAAAGAATGTCATTATTCTAAGTCATCCAGGAATCTCTTAATACTACAGCATGATTGATAATAGATAATAGAACTTAATAGTACTAATAGCATTTAATAGTACAGTATAGGGGTCAGCAAACTTCCTGTAAAGGGCCAGAGAGTAAGTAGTTTAGTCTTCTGGCCAAATGGTCTTTGTTTTAATTACTCAGCTCTGCTATGTGCAATGTGAAAGCAGTTATAAGCAATACATCACGAATAGGTGTGCCTGTGTTCCAATAAAACTTTATTCATGGACACCGAAATTAGAATTTCATATAATTTTCATGTCACAAAATAGTGTTCTTTTTCCCTCCCCCAACAACCATTTATAAGTGTCAAATCATTCCTAGCTTGCAAGTCCCAAAACAGGCAGTGGGCCAGATTCTGTGAGCAGATTTGATTTGCCAACACTTTTTGTAGTAAAAATTGCCCAGGGCTTAAGGCCTGGGCACCTGGGTTTTATACCTGGATCTGTGATTTGCTGACCTTGTCACCGTGGGGAAGTTAGCCAATTCACTCCAAACCTAGTTTTCCATTTACAAAGTGTAAATTATAATACTCGGGCTCTTATCATGGATTAGCATTAAAAGAAATAATTTGTGCAAGTTCTCTGAGTGTTCCAAACACCAAACAGTAAGGTATAGTATTGTTTTGTTGTTATCGTATGTACTGTGCTTTGTCAGGATCTCGTGGTAACCTGACAGTTTTGACTTCTAGATGACACTCTGCATCAAAGATATTAAGGGCAGAAATATTAGAAAGCGGTATGTATTACTCCATTTTAAATTAAAGGGTAACATTTTCTTTTTTTGGGGGTAGTTCCCTGGCTGGGAATCAAACCCAGGCTGTGGCGTTGAGCACGCCGAAGCCTAGCCACTGCACCACCAGGGAACTTTCAAATTTTCTTAAATATGGGTTGGTGATAAAATCTAGAAACATGGTATCATTTAACTATTGTGTATTGTAATGCAATATGGATGCATCATCTATTATGCATATGTTGCCTGTGGTTTTTGACTTTATAGCCACCCACTGAAAGGAAGTCATAGAAGATAATTAATGTTTACACATATACAGGACAGTTAATTTTCAGCTACCCTTTGACTCCTCTGAATCACACAAATTATCACCCAAGTCAAGTGAAAACTAATCACACTGTTGGAAAGCTGTCTTGGAAATGACTATGAATATTTTAATTTTTAAAAATATTAAATTAGCTAACCAAGTGACTTCACATTCTTTTGGTGAGTTCAAGTAGTTTTCTAACAGTATTTTGTATAGTCTCTTTCTCTGTCCACCGCCCCTACCTTTAGCAGCAGGTTCTGAACAGCCCAAAGATATCTGTCTAAATCTAAATAAAAAAGCAAAGGGGAAAAAGCAAGAAACCTGAAGTGTAAAAACACACAGGGAGGAAAAACAGAAGGGTGTTTCTTTGGAGACGTCAACATTTAGGCTTTTAAATTACATCATAAATAATTTTTAAAATTAGAACATAATGAAAAATAGACATTTTAAAGTCCTAGTTTGTTTAAACCTGGAAGAGAACATTGTGCTTCAGAAATAGGTTGACACTTTTAGGGACAGCAGCTGGATTTCGGGTAGGGAATGGGAGCTGCTGGACTATATCCATGGATCCAGAACGGGAGGAAACAGCCACAGAGAGGAGTGTGTGGAGGGTGGGGGTTCCTGTTCACGGACACAGAGCGGCTACCATTGGGCGCCCCCAGGCCGGAATGCCATGTTCCCAAGGACTTTCGAAAAAGCAGGGACCGGACAGTACTGCCGACATGTCCACTGCCCAGGGCACAGCCCAAACCATAAGCAACGGTGCTAGTTACACGGAGTGGACGGTGCACGAATAGGTGCTCTTCCGGTTGGAAAGCACGCTGGGGTGGGTGGGAGCGAGCAGCTGGGTCTGCCCTTCCTCCAGCCTGGGGTCAGTTGTAGCAGCTGTCACCCTCTAGTTGTACACGCTCCTCTGGCTAATGGATCCCGCTGTGCTTTGGTGGGAAAGGGACTCAAATACGCCAACCAGACAGACCAACGTCTCAACCGGGGAGGGGTCCTCGTTCGTTAAAATGGGCTGACTGATTTTCCTAGCACTTGATTTGCTAACCAAGTGACGCAGTGAACCGGGACTGGATGTGCACTACGGGGACCGGAAGTCGTGGGGTCATCTTTGACAAACACCGCTCGGTACTTGCCGCTTAGAAAATTCAGTCCGAATGGGCGTCTCTCAGCTCCAAATGTTAACACTTGACACAAAACACACTGTTAAACCGTGTAACCAATACCTGTAGAAAAATAGACGTGTTTGGTAGGGACATTCTAGTAAAAGGTTCGGCGTGTCCTCATTTAAAGATTCAGAGGCTCACGTTACAAAAACAAGATTTGGTTCGTGTTCTGTCTCCAACTACATGGACACCAAAGACAGTGGGAAATGGGGGGGGGGGGACTCACACCGGGGGGGCCCTGTCACAGGTCCAGAACCGACGTGTGCGTGACCAAAGGGTTGTCAAGGCTCTTTGTTCAGCTGTGCTAAAGGGCCCCAAGCCGCCATTGCAGACAACAGGGTGTGTGTTGCCCTTTAAGCCTTAGTGATGGATTTAAAAAGGCCCCGTGAGTCTTCAAGAGCTCAGTTAGCAGACTTTTTGTATCCCCTGCTCCATCGTGCTACCATGCCATGCCCTGCAACTTGGGTGACGCTGCACAGTTAGCACCCTCGAGTCAAGGGCTCCCTTAATAAGGCTACATTGAGGTAAGGCCACAGCACCTCCCCACAGCCCGGCCGGAAGTGTATGGGGCTCTCTCCTCCTCGACTCCGACCTCCTCCTTAGGGTGTGTGGGATGAATACATGGTTCAACAGAAATCAGTGTGAAAAGGTGGCAAACAGGAAACAGCTGTGGCCAACAGTTTTGCTTTCCACTTATAAAGTCAGGGCCAAGCAGCTGTCCTGATGCAAACTCTTGGAAGTGGGGGAAGAGAGACCCCCCACTCCCCCCATGTTAAACTGAGGAGTCACTCTCCTTATTTCTGAGACATGCTTTTAGGAGACAAGGTCCCCAAACTACAGCACAGGCCTGATCTGGTCAGGGAAAGCAAGGGCAACAGCAAGGGGCAGCTAGTTGGAGCTCTTTGGCCTCCGAGGAGCCAGGCCTCAAACGGAGCACAGCTGTAGGAGCCGCAAATGAACTTGAATCTGGTCAATGGGTATTAATGATGGGCGACTGTTTAGGGAACAAACAGTTTCAAACTGCAAAATTAAGGTGAAAGATCTGTTACAGTGCAAAATCTCCACTTGCCCTTGAGATTTTGTCTAGGATTCTCTTCCTTGGTTTTTTTTTGTTTTGTTTTGTTTTTTTTTTTTTTAAATCTGAAAACATTTTTAAAATTTTGAAATTTAGATTTTCAATACAAAAATGCTTCCCTCCTCCTGCTGTCGCTCCCTCCCTTCTCTCCTTGTACATTTACCTTGAGGATTCAAAGGAATTAAGGCTGCAGTTTTTCGTTCCCTTTCTTTTGATTGAGAGATGCCTTGGGTCTGACCTCTAACCTGTGGCACACACTAGAGGGGTTTCTTAGACAGTCACCAAGACTGTTGATCTCATCTTCCGATGTTGAGCTCTGGTCATTTCACAATAATAAAAAATAAGAATACGAATAAAGAACAGTAAAAGAAATGCTGATGGATAAGCCCCCGGGGACCGGAAGAGTGCCAGATCAAGTCCAAGTGTGTGAGGTCCATGATTACAGCATGTGTGACCAGCACAAGCCTTCGTGAGTTTCAGGGCTTTAGACCTGCTAGCGTCTCGCGCCTCACTTCTTGACGCCTGTCACGAGTAGTGCGTGCGATTACAGACTGAGGCAGCTGGAGAATCGGTGGTCTTGTGGCACGGTTTCCCCACTATTGTGCTACAAAGGATGGAAGCTCATGTGAAAAGCAGAAACGCATCCATGGTGACGAGCCGGAGAATGTCTGAGTCGCGGAGTTCTCTCCCAGGCTAGTCGGCGAGGCCCTTGTTATCTTAAAAAGGAGAGACCTCGGTTTGTAAACATCTCACAGTAGATTGGGGTACTGGTGGTGGGTTTTGCCGCCTCCTGGACCTCCCAGCCTTCCCCAGGCCTATGGCTTATCAGATTCAACAGAAGGATCAGCGAGGGGACAGTGAGGGGACAGTGAGGTACGCAAACAAGCTGTCAGTCTGGGACACTGAGCAAAGGCCATGCACTAGAGGGCCAGCAGTCAGTGGGACCGAAGAAATTCAGGAAACGGACAGAACAGAAATGCCTACTGTACTTGCGGATCTTTTTTTTTCTTTTCTCTTATTTCTAAAGTTATATATCTAAACCTTAATTTATTATACATGTATGTACATTATTTAGAAGTTGTGTTCTACAGTACTTTGTACATGCTGGGTTTTAATACTAACTGCAAAAGAAAATAATTACATAAGGCAGATCGTATGTACAGTGTTCTGTCTTTACCTCACTCGGGTCCTGCGGCGCCTGCGCGCGGGGCAAGCACCTCGCCCCAGAGATGAAGTGCGTGGGTGTCCGTGGACTTGGGGGCTGTCCTCCCTGCCCCACTGCATGGATAAATAGGCACTGGAGACCTCACTTGTCGTACCCCAGGTCTCGTCTTGGACACACTCTTTGGAGTGATGTGGTATTGTACAATTCGTGCAGGGGAGTAGCTTAAGCCTCTAGGATTGGGGTGTGGGGCGTTTGCGGGGGGGGGCGACAAGGCGGGGGCCACCAATGAGGGGCGCACTGCCCCTTAACCGAATCCGTGTCTGCATCACCAATCTGAGTAACTGAGAGAGGGCAGGTGGGCATTTTACACCTTGAAGACGTGTTTTCCGGTAAAGCCAACATTAAATAGAAATTAAGAAAGAAACAAGCAAGTGGGAGAGACAGAAGAGAAAGGGTGGGAGACAGGGGAAGGTCGTGCGGGGAGGGGCGAGGGGGCCCGGCTCGGGGACTAGACTTTGGACTCGTTCTCGAGGTTTGCCACATCACCATTCCTCTCCGTCTGCTCCTCCGGGCTCTTTTCCTCGTCCTCCGTCTCCAGTTCGGCGTGCTGGTTGAGCTTGCTGGACACGGACCAGCTCAGGGGCAGCTCGGCCCTGCTGGCCAGCTCGGCCAGCTCTTTGGCGCTGAGCGACGGGGTGCTGGTCTCGTAGGTCTCGTGGAAGCTGTTGTAGTCAACTTCGTAGAAGCCGTCCTCCAGCGTCAGGACAGGGGTGAACCGGTAGCCCCACAGGATCTCACTGGTGACGTAGGAGCTCCGCGCTTGGCACGTCATCCCTGCGGAGACAGGGGGGAGGGTTCAGGGGGCGTGGCTGCGGGCCTGGCACCGCCCACGGCGCCGCGGGAGCGCCTCGCTCGCCGCCGGGCCGTGCGCAGGCGCCGTGGAAGTGCGCGTGCACGCCCGCGGGGCGCGTCACGGGCGCGTCACGGGCGTCCTTGGCCCCGGGAGAGCCGTGGGGCCGTGACTCTGACCTCGCTCTGCTTCGCCCACGCCCTCCCGAATGGGGCGGATAGCGATGCCCCGCGGCGTCTTCTCTCGCCCCAGGCCCCGGCGGGGTGCGGGTTCAGACTCTGCGATAACGTAACTCGTGCCAGGCTGTCCCCGCTCCCTTCTTAAGGATAACAAGCCTTTTTCCAGTCGGCACGAAAGTGCCGCTGAGGGTCGGGAGCGGCTGCCGTCCCAGTGTGAGAAAAGAAAACTGGGCGACGGGCTGGGTGTAAGGTCGGGCACGGCCTTGGTGCGCTTCCCTCCTGGAGTCGGGAAGTCCTTTCAGGAGGCGCCTCAGGCCTGGGGGCCTCCGTTCGGCCCCTCCTCCAGGGACGACTGTCCTTTAGCTGGGCGGGTCCTGGGTCCAGGGCCCACGGCACTCTTAGGGACCCAGGAGAAATGTGGATTTCTCTTAAAATCAGAAGAGAACAATAGACTTTTAGGTAGAAAAATGTGAACACATTTATCTTTTTACAAAAACAGTTATGGACTATAAAATTTAAAAACTTTTTTTTTTTTTTTTTAAATAGAATAAGCATCCCAAAAAGGTGAAACTCCTGGGAGCTCATGAAGTCACCCTGCCGCCCTGTGTGTCACTCGCTGGGGCAGCCGGTACGGTGTATCAGGCAACTGCTTGGCGTTGCATGCAGGAGAGGGAGGGAGAGGACACGTGGGTTTGCAGAAGGGATCAGAGCTGTGCACTGTCCGCATAGGACGACGCTTGCTCCCCGTGGCTACAGGGAGAAACGGGGGGCGGGGGGCAGGGACGTCAGTGGGAGACACAGCTCAGCCCTCTGGACTTGAGCTAGCACAGCCCTCCCTCCAGGCCTGTGTCACTTTTCTTCAATGTCCCCTGGCTGACCCACCAGGGCCCCCTGCAGCAGCCCAAAGTCGGACATTCTGACTGGGGCTTCCGGAAGGGCAGGCGCTTGCTGAGGTCCCCTAATGATGGAGGGCTCACGATGACTACTGGCCTCCCACCTGATGCCAGCGGCCTTCTGAGTGTGCGGTGGGGGCAGGGGAGAGAGGTAGGCTTCCGCATCTGGGGCCTCCTTACTCTACTTGATGGAGTTAAACAGAAATATATGATTGTGTCTCCCACGTTGCAACTGGTTGTTCATGCACTTTTATTTCCTCGACAGTGAGTCAGAAATTGGGTCTCAGTAGAGTAGGCTACTGCCCACATAGTCGCCTTGACTGCTCGCTGTGCAAATAACCATGGAAAATTCCACAACTGAGAGCCACCTTAGAGGTGAACGAGATGAAACTGGGGAGAGGGTGCGAGGCATGAACAGGATTTCTCATTTTCCTTCTTCCTCTTCCTTAGTAGTGTCAGTATCATCTTCATCATCACCTTCATGTAATGTTCCTAAGTTGTTGCTGTGAGCCAGGGGCTGCTCTAATAGTTTATTTCATTTAATCTTTGTAGCAACCCCATGGGTAGGTGCTATTGCTGTGCCCTGTTTTTGGATGAGGAAATCGTGGTGCAGGGACTACGCAGGTCACGTGCCTGGGGAATCTGGCCTCACAGTCTCAGTGGAAATGAGCGCGTGCTGAGCATGCAGGTCAGGTGTCACTGCGAAACAGCGTTGAGGCAAGATGGGACCAGGCGAGGGAGGGCCTCTTGGAGGGTACTCAGGTCCAGGCAAGCCTCCGACTTTGTGTGTGGGGAAGCTCTGGGATTTCCAGGGCAGTGCTGTCCAGTCTGAGTTATTTTTCCCCGAAGTCCAAAGGGGTGTGTGTGTATGTATGTGCTTGTGCGTGTGTGCGTGTGTGTGCGTGTGTGTGTGTGTGCGTGTGTCTTTTAAAAGCTATTTCATTTCACAATTTCTCCACTGACTGCTTCTCTGAATCTCTGGTTAAACTTCACAGAGTATAACCTGCAGTAAAGTGAATACAGACAACATCTTTAGGGTGGCGTTCTGCAAGTTAGACCACATAAAGAGGAAGGATTGGGGGGGGGGGTGCATGGTATTGTTGGAGGATGCAAAGCTGCTCTCTACAGGAGCTAGGAAACCAGACTGAGGCATAGCGAAGCATCTGTAAGTGGCACCGAGCAAACACAGGGTCAGGCGACGCAAGACGGGCAGTTAATAGGCAAAGCCCTATTTTTAGATTCACAGCAACAAATTATGATGGGAAACGTTTTGTGCAGGATGTGAACACAGCCAAAGCCATCCTGAAGAGAGAACCCTCTGGAAAAAGCCGGAGGTATTCACTCAGTAGATAAATAATATATCAAAATTTCGGAGAGTATGACTCCCATAAAGTACAATGGACACACACCACCGTCAACACCTTTGGATACTGTAAAATTAATCGATATTGCCAATATTCAGAAGCAAAGAATTGACTACAGACGCCTTGTCTTTTTGTTTCAAATATCAGAGTACGTGATGTGATATTTTTCATTACTCCTTGTTTTCATTCTCAATGAGAACTGCACAGAACTAGCACTGTAATAAAGTGTTCTGCTCTTATGTTTGTAAGTCTTCAGGTAGGAGAATAGTGTCAGTGATTTTCCAAGCCCAGAACCAGAAAGAATTGGCATACTGTAACCTCTGCCATAATGGTTTTAATTCCATAGGTTCAGCCCACTGCTGATCATTTAAATAACAACAAGCCTGACCTCATCCTCAGGTTAAAAATCCCTTCTGTCTACAGTTGTGCTGCTTCTGTCACCCAGAGATTGGAGGGCCAGTGAAGTTCACCTCTAGCTTTGCAAAAACAAATTGAAATGCATATTTTTTGAATGTCCAGAATAAGGCATTTTATATGTGTACTCTTAATTCTACTCTCACTAAAGTAGTTGATAAATTCATAAATTTAGTATTGAATTAAGTAATAAGCATAATCTTTTGAGTGTGTATTAGACACCAGGTGCCGAATGCTTCAAGTGCATCAGTCGTCTGATCCTTACAACAGCCCTCTTAGGCAGATGCTGTTAGGATACCTATTTTACATGTGAGTAAATTAAGGCACAGAGAGGTTGAGCAACTTTCCTGGCTTACACGGTGGACGAACTGTGTGCCTTCCCAATCCATATGTTGAAGTCATGAGTCCCCATTATGACCAGATTTGGAAACAGAAACTGTAGGGAGGTGTTGAGGTCCTAAGGGTGGAGCCCTCATCCAATGAGACTGGGGTCCTTGTAAGAGGAACGGGCCCCAGAGAGCTGGCTCTCCTGCTGCATGCACACAGGGCAGAGGTCATGTGAAGATGCAGTCAGAAGGCGGCCGTCTGCAAGCCAGGAAGAGAGGCCCCACTGGAATCCAACCCCGATGGCACCTTGATCTTGGACTTCCAGCCTCCAGAACTGTGAGAAAATGAATCTCTGCTGGGTAAGCCACCCGGTCTGTGGTATTTTATTACAGCAGTCCGAGCAGACTAACACCAGTGGGAGTGGAACCAGGGTTCCAATTCAGGGACTCAGGCTCCAGAGCCCATTCCCTCAACCAGCAGACTATTATTTCTGTTTTCAAAAAGAAGGACCAGTTGTCAATTATGATCTTTATATCTCCTATAAGTGCCTTATGCTTGTTATTTCTCAAAATAAAACGGAGTGCGGAGGAAGCTTCGTGGTCAAAGGGAGGCCACTGAGTGTTGTAACTTTGCTGCCAAGCAACACCTGCCCACCGTTTATCTCAGCCCAGCAACCCCTCTCTCCTCCCTACCGTGCTTCCTCTCAGCTCTCCCGCTCAGCCTGGCCCTGCCTTCCACACAAACGCATTCACTGTTTACCGGGCACAGGGCACTGGCTACCATCTTCAGAAAGTTGGTTGGAGACACCAAGCAACCTTCATTCCTTCTTAAGGGAATCATGGGGTAGCCTCACATGAAATTGCAAACTGCAGGGGCCTCCTTCATTCTCTCCCAGCGAGGCTTGCAACTCTCCTGTCCCACAATGACAGTCTGAGTCCCCAACAATCTCCATGTTTATCATTGGCTCTGTCCGACAAACACACAGAACAGTTTGGGGATTACCACATCCATGAATCTCCTGAGGAAATGTTTATGCAAGACTCAGATCTCCGCATGGAGGACCAGCCATGCTTCAGTTGAGACAGGAAAAGCCACGTGACGCCACTCAGGCTGGAAAGCCTCAGAATGGACCCATAGAAAGCAGACCAATCAGAGACCGCCAGATGCACTTGACAGCCAATCAGAAAGCGTCCCCGCTTCTGCACATTCTACCCGAGTAGACCACACATCAATCAAAGACCAGCCTAAGCGTCCTCCTTTGATTCTATAGAACCCACTTTCCTTTCAAAGTCCTCTGAGTTTCCGCCGGATGGAAGGCGATGGTAGCGGACTCTCTCGTATGATCTGAACAAACCTTTGGTCAAGTCTGCGGGGGCGCTTTGTCCTTGTGACACGACCGACCACAAGCCTACGAGGTAAAATTAAAAATTTCTTTGCAGCCCTTTTAAATCTTCGAACGTTCCCACTGAGGCAGTGCAATCAAAGTTCAGAATGTACTGGAATTCACTTTTTTTTTTTTTTAAATGTGGCTATGTTATCTACTCTGTCTTTTGTTGAATCCTTTTTTTCCTCCTATTTGTATTTCTTCTGAGGATTTTCTTTGTCATTCTTTAAAAACAGAGTGTCAGCCCTCAGCTACACTCAGAGAAGTCTCGGTCCCCTCCCTCCCCTTCGACCCCATTCCCGCCCACCTCCCTTCTGTGACCATTTGCATTCGTGTCTGCTTTGTCCTTCCTGCTCTCTTCTGTAAAAATAAGCATGTGCACACGTTCTTATTGCCCATTAGACCCTCCGGAAGGGGTGCGTTTGCTTCTGCTGAAGTAACGCGGAAGCGCCCCCGGGCTGGGTTCCTGCTGCGGTGCGCATGCTCCTCGGCGGGACCGTGGGCGCTGAGCCTGGCGGCCGCGGGGCGCCGGGGCCGCAGTGTGACCTGCGCAGGCCACTGAGCTGCTCGTACGTCCTCGTCTGTCATCACCGGGCAGCAGAGACCCGCGGAGAGCGCCGACGTGCACAGCCTTTGGCCCGTGGACGCCTTCACGCGGGGCTCTGCCTGGGGACTGGCGGTTCTCCGAGTTCCCAGCCTTGGTCAACTGTCAGAGCAGTCAGCATGGGACAGAAGCTGGCCTGTCCCGCTGGTCAACAGCGTTGGTCCCTTCTGTTTCCTTGTTTGGTGAATCTTCCCAGGGGAATAAAAGCCCCGTAGGCAGCGGCCTGCAGGCGCCCTCCTTCATTCGCTCCTTGGTACTTTGTGCCTCATTGTTCTCCGCATCTCAGAGGACTCTTTGCTGCTTGCTATTTGAAGAGCCAGGCTCCTCTTCAACGCCCCGTGATTCTTCAGTTTTTAGGCCGTGGTGCTTCACTTTTTCTAGTCACCTGGATAATTTATACGTGTGGGAAGGGGACAGAGCAGGGAGCTCTGCTCCTGACTTGCCGTTGGGACTGTGAACCTTCCGGAGCATACGGCACTGGAGAACCTTAAGTATAGCTTAAGCCTGGCCCCGACATAGCTCACTTTTATTGCCTTTTCGTAATGGCTTATATTTCCATTAATTTTGCACGTCGGGGGCCACGTCTGATCACTTTGCCGAGTGGTCCAATTTGCACATTCCGGGAGGCCACCTTGTTCTCTGCCTTGCCATTAGCCCGTCAAAAGAAAATGCCGAGAAAGACACAGACTGTCTGATCTCACTTATATGTGGAATCATAACTCCACCAGACTCAGAAAAAGAGATCAGGCTTGCGGTTACCAGAGGTGGGGGCTGGGGGGAGGGGCCTTTGGGGGAAGCGGACCAAAAGGTACACACTTCCAGGTCTGAGACAGCCAAGTACTGGACGCCACGTACAGCCGTGACTGCGGTGCGCGCCGTCGTGTGGCCTGTTTGGAGCTCGTTAGGAGAGAGCCGGAGGGTTCTCAGCACAGGAGAACTTTCTCTTCTTTTTCTTTTGTATCTCTGTGAGGTGATGGCTGTTCATGAAACATTGTGGCCATCATTGCACAACAGATGCAGGTCAGCTCACCTGACACACTGCTCTGTGCCAGCTGTATCTCTGTGGAACTGGGAAACTGAAGGAAATGCTCGGAGCATGTTTTTAGTTCTTCTTCAAGTAAAGCAACAGCTAAAGTCCCCGCCCTTCCTTCTCTCCTTAAATTTCAGAAAGCTTCAAAGATGCCCTTTGACAGGGAGGGGAACTGATGGCCAGGAAGCGGGAGCAAGAGACGCGTTGGCTGCGAGAAAACAGCGTTTTTTTGTTTTTTTTAATTTTAAAAAACAAACCCTAAAGGACTTTTTAACCCAAAGCAACAGATTTTTAAAAAGAAACAGACCTTTACAGAAGGACACACACATTTAGTGTCAGGAGGGTGATACAGTAGAGACAATGCATTTATAAAAGCAAGGGCAGCTTCCTGTGGGCTAATAAATCTGACCTTTGTTTTTTTTGTTTTTTTTTTTTGCTTTTTGGTATGTGGTTAGTTCCCTGACTGGGAATCGAACCCAGGCCGCAGCGCTGACAGCACCAGCGCCGAAGCCTTAAGCCACTGCACCACCAGGGAGCTCCCCTTAAATCTGACCTTAACTTGACAAACTGGGCAAATTTTGGAAAAGTGGAGTTTGCATCGTGCATGTTTGTGAAGGCGGGGACCTTGGGGACAGATCCGAGCTGATTGAATTGTTTATGGATTGAACTGCATGCAGTAGGTAAGCTTGTCGCAGCCGTGTGAGTGCCCAGCTGCCCCGATGGCAGAGCAGGACGAGACTCCGGTTTTGAGAGTCATTTTTGTAACTGGCTGCTTCTCTCCTAAAACGAGGCTCCGGTTCCTGCCAGTGTTTCCGGGTCACTTGAGCACACATGGAACCGAGTCGCTTTGAATGTGGTGGGGGCAGGGGACGTAGTTGTCAACGGTAGGGGCCCGACGAACTGCTTTCATAGCAGCCACAGCGTGACCGAGATTCGGTTTAGAGACAAAGTGGAAAATAAACATGCGATCAGAGCATCGCAAGCACATGACAGGGATGCACAGCGGAAGAATGAAGGGACAGCAACGTTTGGCCCCTGATGACAAACGTGACGTTGCGGTTTAGCCTGGGTGAGAAACCTGAGGCCCCTGGGAAACGCCCTCGCACGTGTGAGTCCCCGCGTTCCCGAGGCGGCCAGCGCGGGCAGTGGCCCTGCGGGGGCCGCGTGCGGAAGGCTGGGGGGCGTCCTCGCGTGCTGCCGTGTTGTAGCAGGCAGGCGGCCGTGACCCTGGACGGCAGAACGGGTGGTGGTGACAGGGCGATTTTTTTTTGGGGGGGGTTTTTGTCTGCAGAATGGATGGAAAGAGAAAATGCACCCAAATACTGTGCTCGTTCATGGGGTGCACCAGACTCCAGAGAGGGGACTGATGGGAGGGGACGGGAGGCTGAGGACAGATAATTCTGGGGCGTGGAGTCCTGACTCATCACAGCTAGAAGGGACTTCGGAGGCCACCCCCCCACCCCCGTTACAGACGGGGGGACCGAGGCAGGACCGCCCGCCCCAGTCTATCCCGCTGGCTAGTAGCAGATCCCAGGGCTCACGGAGACCCGCCAGGTCCCGGCTGGTCCTCTTTCCAGTCTGCCCCCCGCAGAACATCAAGTGTCTGTCTAGAAATGTCAGCTCCCACACCCCAAAACACCAAACTCCCGTCCCTGGTCCCGAGACGAGTCAGTCACGGGCAGTGTTCACGTTAGCTGGAAGCTGAGTTGGGAAGACCCCCAGCTCATTTTTCACGCAAGATGTGTTTTCATGAAGTCGCCTGGCCTCGCTCCACGGCTCTGTCCGGGCGCCCCTTGGTTAGAGCCACCTCCCAGGGTCCCCGGAGCCCCTGCTGGAGCTCAGAGGAGAGTCGAGGCCGGTCCGATTCCTGTTGTATTGCAGGCTGTCCTGGAAAGGGCAGCGCGATCCACGGGGCTGATCCACAGGCACAGTCTGGGCCTGGGAGGCTGTATTCCTGGCCGTGAACTCGGCACCCGATGAATCATGGATGTGAACCAGGTGTGACCAAGGCGAGCAGAGTAGCGCGAAGGCGGGGCCCCAGCCCCCAGGACGTCCTCGCTGCCCACGAGGCCCTTGTCCCACCCCCACGCATGGGGCACAGCCTTTGTGACACGAGGACACGTGCACCGATGCCATGGTAACCGGGGAGTGGGCGCGTCTAATTATAGAGTTGTGTTCAGGGCTGGAGCCCCCAGAGGGCTTTGCTGGGGGGTCCTCAAACGGCCGGGCTGGGCTTGGAGGGTGAACAGGAGCTACCAGGCGGGTCAGTGGCGGGAAGAGGCTCTCCCAGCGGCTCCCTTGGACTGAGCCCTTGAGCCACCACGCTGCTTTGTTTATTATTGTATCGCTGTGTCTGGGACTAATTAATGTCAGCGCAGCCCTCCAAGTGCTTTCCTTTTATTATCCGGACGTTCAGAGACGACGGCTAGATCCCAGAGGTGTAAACGTCCGCAGATGGAGGCTGGGGGGTGTTTTCAGAGAGCCACCGCGCTGCTGCTAGAAGCTGCCCCAGCGCCCCAGTGCGCGGCGGCTGGGCTGGGCCGGGCGGCGCGGCACCACCAGGCGGCGCGCACGTGTCTTTCGGGCCGAGCAGACCCCCCGGGCGCTTTCCGGTCCCCGCTGGCGGCGCTGGGGACAGAGCACCCCTCCGCGGGCCGCGGGATGGCGGGGCGAGCGCGTGCAGGGACGCTGCCGTCGGCGGGCCCTCGGTCCGGCACCCCGGGGAGGGGCTGCGCCTTGGGCCCCTGGGTGCCCCCGCTCTGCCCCAACCTGAGCCGAAGTTTGGAGCTCAGGGGACAGGGCGAGTGGTGAGAGTGGAGAGCTTGACTGGCCGACGTCCGGTGCTGTCGCCGGGGCCTTGGCGTCTCCTGGAAGCAGTTTCCAACCGGCACGCAGACCTCCTCGTCTGCGGGGGGGATGTGCCGGCCCGCCCCTGAATAGCCTGTTGCTGTGCTACCCCGATTCCGGAATTGCTATTGCTAGGGTCATCTTTGGGGTGAGTGCCCGGAGTCCTCACGTCTGTGGGCTGTGCACAGGCCAGATTTTCTCTCACAGCGTGGCCTGCACTGGCCCTCCCCAGAGTGGTCTCCTGGGCCAGGTGTCGCCGACGCCCAGGGAGCTGGCTGCAGACGTGGGACTCAGACCTCCGAAATCAGAGCCTGCACCCCACACCATCCCCAGGGGTTCGTGGGCACCCCAAAACTTGACAGGTGCTGGGAGAGGACAGCTCGGAGGGCAGGAGCAAGGCCGGTGGGGTGCGCAGCTTGGGGAAGTGACCGCTGGGTCAGCGCTGAGAGGAACAAGGGGGCCTTCCTCCAGGACGTGGTCCTGCGACCCCAGGGAGCACATGGTCAGGGGGGCAGCCTGCCCATTCGGTGCTCCCCATCGAGCCCCGCCGGCGGCCCACGCCGGGCACCAGATAGATCACTGTGGGGTGAAGCACGGACGCGGATGCACGGTGCCAGTGCCCCGTGCAGGGGCCACGGAGGGAGTGGACACGAGCTGGGCAGCTGGGGTCGGCTGAGGGCTCTGGCACATGGGCCCAGGGGCTGTGCCCGGGCTAGCCCGACTGGGAGGGGTCGAGTGAGTGAACCAAACAAGGGCGAAGCGGAGTGGGGGTGGGGGGGGCTGCCGTGCCTGCCAGACCAGGGGTTCTCAGCGGGGCAGCTTTGTGCACCCACATGGGCCATGTTCAGAGTCCCTTCTGATTGCCATAGTGGCGGGGGAGGGGTTGCTAATGGCCCCCAGAGGGTACGGACATCTGCAATGCACCTGGTGGCCCCACAACCGAGAAGCCGTCGCGTCTGCAGTGCGAGGCTGGGGAGCGGTGGCAGGGAGCAGGGGGACTGTCCCTGTGTTGTGGCCGATTTCTGGTCTCAGGGGCTCTGTGTCCCCTTTGCGACCTCCACCCCCTCCCAACACTGGGACCTGAGACCTTATTGGGTGTGACTGCAGTTCTGGTTCCCGATGACTAGGGACAGGGCTCCTGGCCAGGCTGATGCTGCGTTTGAGGGCTTTGACTGTCCAGTGGCAGAAATCTCTAATTGGTTCCAGTCCCTCTGCCCACATGCCAGGAAGCCAGTCGCGCCCACCGCCCTGCTGGCCTTGGACGGCCGCCCCGTGTCTGCGGGGCCTGTCCCTCCCGCCTCAGCGTGGCAGCCCGGGGGCGGGGGCGGGGGAGCAGGCGGGTAAACACAGCCCTGGAGACAATGGCTTTTCCATGGCAACAGCTCAGTGCGGGGCAGCCTGATCCTGCAGCACGCTGGGCGCTGGGCGTGTGCAGTCCCCTGTGTCCCACCCAGAGAGCACGTTGGCCAGGAGAGTTGATTTCCCATCCTTTGGGGGAAACACAGTCAAACCAATCTCATCGCCCTACTTTGCTCAAGAGAAGCAAACGCTTGGCTTTGCAGAAACCCGGCGCCCTCCGTCTCACGCTCCTTCCACTCTTCCCCCCCTCGTCGTTGCTGTTCGTATCAAACATTTGTGCTTTTCTTTCATACGGCTTTGTCCTGATTAGGCTATTTTCCATAACATGTTTCCTTAGAAAATGTCTCTAGCATACATAGTTAATCTCATTTATTTGACTGTTGTAAGCTCCATGAGATCAGAAGCTGTGTCTATTTCTCCATCCATCCATCATCCATCCACCCACCTACCTACATACCACCCATCCAACCATTTCTCTGCCCAGCTGTTCACCCATCCACCCACCCATCCATCCATCCATTCATCCGTCATTCCGTCCATCCATCCATCCACCTACCCATCAACCCACCTATTCATCAACCTATTCATCTACTCACCCACCCACCCATCCATCATCCATCCATCCATCCATCCATCCATCCATTTATCTGTCAGCAAACATGTGGCGTGTCTGCTGGCTGCCCAGCCCACAGCTCACTCTCACAGAGCAGCCTCTGGTGCAGGTTAGAAATGCACAAAGTGTTACATGCAGTCTGAGTGGCATGTACAAAGTCCTGTGGGACCAGAGAGAAGCTGCCGGCTAACTTGGGGTGCAGTCAGGAAGATCTGGAAGAGGAGGGGGCCGACCAGGAGAGCCCTGGAGGGTAAGTTCGGGGTAGTGGGACCAGGCTTTGAATAGCTTATTGGCACTGAGACATGGGTGCTGAAGTGAGAGTGGTGGGGGGCAGGAGGTGACACTGCCCAGGTCCATCAGGTCTACACTGTGAGTGGCCGTCAGGGGCACACAAAGCATTTGCATTGAATCCTCTCGACCACGGGGAGCTATTGCAGAGCTGAGGGGTGACTGATGTCGTCAGCATTGCGTTTTAGATGCCTACACCTGGGAGCCAGAATCGCCGAAGGGTCCTGCGTATTGTTAACCTTGAGGAGCTCCGGCAAACATGTTGTCTTGTGAGCCAACTCGGCGCACCTGTGAGCGGCAGGGCCCGGGGCAGCCCTGCGTCAGTGGGGGCGGCTGCCGCGGTGACAATTACTATCAAATTCTGAACTTGACCGCAGCCAGGTATTTGTTCGCAAGTGAATGGCACGTGGTGACTCATGCTCCCCGCGCCCCCATAAAAACGGGGCCTGCGGTCCGTTCACGCCCTCTTGCCGGGGTCCCCCTGCCGGCCAGGGGTGTATGTAAGCAACGGCCACTTTGCAGATGCTGCTCACTCACACGCTCCCTGCTTGGGGGCGACGAAAGGTCGTGAGGGCCCCCGCGCACAGGGATTCCGCAGGAAGCGAGCCCCCTGGAGGATGAGGGCAGTGACACATGAGGCCAGGAATGGGCGAGGTGTGTGACGGTCACGGCACCCTGCTGACCGCAGACGACGCGGCTGGGGCGGGTCTGGTCGCGACAGCGAGCCTCGACGGGCGCCCGCCGGGCCGCGGCACCGTGCTGGCCTCCGACGTGTGCAGCCGCTGCCGAGGGCGCGCCAGGGGTAGCCCTCGGGCGGGCGGCCCTCGGACCCGTGCTGTGACACCGCGCCACACCCCGGCCGCTGGCTGCCGGGCCCAGCACTGCCGAGCAGCCACCGCCGGGCGCCCGTGGGGGCTGGGTGTCCGCACCGTGACAGCTCGTCGTACCCGCTGACGTGACGGGGCCGGGGCGGGGGTGCCCGGGTGTTCGGCGAATGCAGCCCAGCAGAGGTGAGTCCCTGGATTGCTGGACGGCAGAGCAGACGGCCCTCCCCAGCACGAGTGGGTGTCGTCCTGTCCCTTGGAGGCCTGACAGGAAGAGAAACGTGGAGAGAGGGGAACGGTTTGCTCTCCTGCTTGACGGTCCTTGAGCTGGGACGTTGGTCTCTGGCCTCGGAGGGGACAGGGCATGGAACTGGACGCCAGTGGCTGCCCTGGGTCTCTCGCGGGTCAGCTGCGGATTGGGGGTCTCCTGGCCTCATGCTGCGAGCCATTCTTTGTCATCGGTCTGTCTGCCCCCACCTCCCTCCCTCAGCTGTCTCTGTCTCTGTCGTCTTCTTTTTCTGTTTCTGTAAAGGGCCCCGTCTATGACACGGACCACGTCGGACACTGTGGCCATCATCTTCATGCCCCTTCACCTTTGGGACCTCACTGCTTCCGGAGGGTCCCTTCTCTGGAGAAGCAGCACCCAGTGGTCCTGGCCAATCCTGTGGTTGTCTGCAGAGGTTCCTCCAAGGGCACTGGGCTGGACCATGGGGTTGCAGGGGAGCGACGACCCCCAAATCCGACTGCAAGGTGTCTAACTAACGCAAAGGCGCCTGTCCATCAGGCATGGCGGAGCGAATCACTGAGGTCCCCGTTGCCTCTCCAGACGGTGAGAGTTCTTACGCCCGACTTTTCCTGGCTCCCCCCGCCAGGAAAGCGTCCGCTGGCACCGGGCTTCCGCTTGTCCCGAGCCAGCCAGAAGCCCGTGGTGGCACCAGGAAGGCGTGGTGGCCGGCGGCTCCTGTGATCCACGCAGATGGCGTCTGCAGGGGGGTGGGGCCTTCTGCATCCCAAAGGGCAAAGGACGAGTAATGTCGTCTCACTGGCCGTTCAGGAAACGGCTCTCTGGGGATGCACAGGTGGCTGGTGAGTGACACTAGTGAAGTCAGTCAGCCCCACCACCAGCAATGACGAAAGAAGGAAAAGAGACTGAGTTTTCCAGAAAGTCAAGGCCCTGGGCAGCCACCGGGAGCCCCTGAGGACACCTGCTCTGGGGCTCCTGGGCAGCCAGAGGGACCTGCGGCTTCGTGTCCTCCCCGGGGGGAGGAGGGCAGGCGGTCAGGCGTGCCCACGTGCTGGGGGCTGGCCGTGGCCGCCACTTTACTGCCTTGTTGGGACCTTCATTCCACAAATATATTTGTGAGACGGTCTCTGAGGGGTGACTGGGAAGGTCGGCGTGTTATTACAGTTCCCTGTGGCCGCCATGACGAGTGACCACACACCGGGCGGCTTCCAACAGCAGACAGTTACTCTGTGAGACCCCTGGACGTCAGAAGTCTGAATGCAGGGTCAGCGGGCCCGGTGGGGGGGGCCTCCCTGCGTCTCCCAGCTTCTGGGGGCTCCAGGTGTCCCTTGGCGGTGGCCACATCACTCCAATCTCCTCTGCCTCTGTCTTCACCTGGCCTCCTCTGTGTCTTCTCCTCCTGTCTCGTATAAGGACACAGCATTTAGGAGCCACCTCGATAATCTTGAAATTCTCAGTTACACCTGCGAAGACCCTTTCTCTGGTGAGGTCACACTCAGAGGTACTGGACGTGAGCGTGTCTTTTGGGGAGGGGCACCCGTGAACTCCCTACAGATGGGTTGGTCCAGAGTGGCCCTCTGTCGCCCAGGAACTACTGAGGTGTGCTCCGCCTGTCCCTGCAGCCCGCTGAGAGCTGACACAGTCAGCGCGGAGGCCGCGGACCCCGGGAGCGGCGCCCAGGTCGGGGAGCACCAGTGTTGGCACCATTGTCCCCGCTGGCTCCGGCCCTCCCACCCGCTGCTCTGAGCCTCGGGCAGAGGGAAGTATTCCTGGGGAAGCGTGTCCTCGGAGTCACAGCGCCATCCTGATTACATTATCATGTCTTCAGCTGTGCATTCCCAGAGGCAGGAAATCGGCCACAAAATGTCACCAAACATTCACGCAGGAGCGCAGGGCAAGCCTGAACACAAAACCCTCTTTGCAGGAAAAGATAGAGCCAGGGTCGCAAACGTGGCTTCCTGGGTGACAGACATGGCTGGGGACACCAGCGTGATGTGGCAGTTGAGAAGCCACCATTCCCAGAGGGCTTTTCAAGACTCTCGCCCTTACAAAGGCAGCGGCTTTCAGAGAGTCCTCCTCTCGAGCTCCCTGGAACGACCGTGACCGCCTGCTCCCGGCCCCTCGCCTTTCGCCTTCTCTCAGCTCATGGCTTCAAGGTTAGCGTGTCGCAGACCGTACTTGCCTGTGGAGGACCCTCGGTGCGCTGCCCCTTTAGGGGTCAGAGGGGCTCTTTTCCCAGCCCAGCGTGGTTGCTCGTTTGCAGAAAGAGGAAGACGACACGCAAAGCCTGAAGTGAGGTGGGCAGGGCTCTGGTGTGGTGAGCCGGGAGTGGCCAGGATGGTGACCTGGGGACAGGGTTGTCCTGGTGATGGATCACAGAGGACGGGACTGTCATGTGGGCGGGTAGGGTGGGGTGAGCGGGCTGCTGGCAGTGCCACGCTGCACGGTGGCTGGGAGCGAGGCCTGGGACGCAGGGTGACCACGACGGTGAGGCTGACCCACCACAGAGAGAGGGGTTCGGCCTCACGCCCCCTCCCGCGGCAGACGGCCGGGCCTGCAGCCGTCCGAAGGAACTCCCCAGACGTGTGGGCCCGGGGCTGCCGTGGCCAGGTGCCGCGGACTGGGCGCCTGCCACCACCGAAGGACATTGCGTCGCAGTCCTGGTGGCCGCAAGCCCGTGAAGGTGTTGGCAGTTCGGTTCCTTCTGAGGGCGCCTGTTCAGGCCTTTCTCCTGGCTGCCAGAGGTTTGCCGGCCGTTTTTCGGGTTCCTGGGCTTCTGGTGCAATCCCCCATCTCTGCCTTCATCTTCACAAGGCGTTGTCCCAGAGCACGTGTCCCTGTCCCAATTCCCCCTCTTATGAGGACACCAGGCATATTGGGTCAGGGGCCCACCCTACATCCGCATGACCTCCCCTTAGCTAATGACATGTGCAGTGACCCCGTTTCCACATATGGTCATCTTCTTAGGGACAAGGGGTTAGGATGTCGACATATGAATTTTCAATAACAAACTGTAAAAAGTTGTACTGGGATAGGCAAGTTAGGGGAGCTTAGGCTGACATTCGAGGTGCTCACCGTAGCCCTAAGATCAGGCATATTTGTCCTCCTGCTTTCTTTTGAGGAAGAGGGTTGGGCAGGATTATGGGCAGTGAGTGGTGGAGAGAAAGTGGACTATGGCCGTGGACGGTGTTCGAACAAGTAGCTGCTCATTTACCGTGTACCCTGGCTGCTGGCTGAGTTAAGCTAATCATAGATCTCAGTGTAAAAGTTCAATGGTTAAAACTACAAGAAAACAAAGCACAATTATTCTATGAGATTAATATAGGGGTTGGGAAGGCCTAGTCCTATAAAAAACACTGCTCTTGTATTCCTAAAACATAAACATTCCTGTGACATAAAACTGAGATCTCACGAAGGAAAATATTGTTAAGTTTCACTATGTAAAATAAAAATACTCTGCAGGCAAAGGATGAAGAACAACAGAAACTACAGTTAGAAGAGAAATCCACGAGACCAAAGACAGACCGTGAAAAATCTTTGTAAAACACATAATGACCGAAGGGCTAATTTCCTTTAGATATTAATAAAACAAGCCTTTCCAAATCAATATGAAAAAGCTAAAAATCTATTAGAAAAATGGCAAAGGGCAGAGAAAGAAACAGCAATAAATATGTTAAAAGATGCTCAGCTGCACCTAAGAGCTGTAAGTGACACCTGGTTGTCACCTGTGCTGGTGGCAAAGCTCAGCGAGTCGCTCACGTCCTGTGTGGACGACTGTGTCCACACAGGCATGCCTCCCTCCTCAGACAAGATTGTAAACCAACACAACCCCGAGCAGGGCAATCCTGCAGCATCTTTGAAAGCAAAACGTGCGTGTCCACCTTTATCCCATTATCTCACTTCTGCGAATCCACCCAATGGAAATCAAAGGGCGTTCTTGTAGCATTATTTGTAGGAAAAAATGTAGGGAGCCATCGAAACGTTCAATAGAGCACTAGGGACGTCAGTGATGGTACCCCCATAAAACAGAATATTATTTTGCAGTCTGACACAATAGGTTCGTGCGTTAATAAAGCTCGACAGTATATATTATTGTTTTTAACAAGCGTTGACCACGGGCAGAATGCACGCCCCCATTTGTGTAAGAAAATATAATTACGTGTTAATGCACGAGGACACGTGCTCATATAAGTCCCGGTGGTTTCTGGGAGGCTCACGTGACAGTGAGCAGTGGCTTCCTGGGGGAGGAGGGGGGTGCATTTCCTATTACCTACTCTCGTCTGCTACTCGTGTTTCCTCCCGTGTGCGCGGATTCTCGTGTAGAAAACGTCCGACTTAAGGTGAGACACGTGAGGAATGAGAAACGGGTTCTTCCTCCGGCGCTGCTGAGATGCTTTCCCTTACTGCACGGAGCGGTCAGGGGCAGGACACACCTCACTGCTTTCGACCGAAGCCAATAAAGGGCCTTCGTCACCCCCATCAGGCTGGCTGCCCTCGTGGGAGATTTGGTGGCTCTCATCTGGGAGGGAAAGGGCCACTCTGATTTTACAAATATGCATTGAATCTGTGCTTCTAATCTGTGACCTGCACGTGTCCCTTCTCATTAGCTGCTAGTCAGGACACGAGTGTGGCCAGGGACCTATGTGTGTGACATAGGCCTCAGAATTCTGTGCAGACTTCATGGGTAGGAGAGGGCGGAAGCGTGCAGATGGGTGCCAGGGCAGGTGGCATGGCCTGGGCCACTCCTACAGCCGTGTGAATTCAAGCTCCGAAGAAATACTCTGCCACATAAAGGTCGTTCCTGAGAAAACAGGCCCAGAGTGACACGCATGGTGCCACAGCTGGCTGGTGCAGGGGGCCTCTCCTCTAGTCCCCGGGCCTTTAGGAACCAGGAAGCATGGTGGTCAGCAGAGCTGTCACCGCACGCTTACTCCGGACAGCCTGCACCCAAGGCTCTCAGACGTGCAGGGTGCCGGGAATGTCCTGTGGGACACAGGGAGGCCCCTTCGGGTGAGGGTGCCGTTCACTCACACCAGGTGAAACAATGGCTCCAGGCCTGGAGAGGTGCTTCAGCTCCTGGCTTTCGTCAAAGCAGTGTAACAGGAGTGTCCCCACTTGGGGCACGCGGGTCTGGGAAGACTGGCTCCTGGACGCGGGGACGGTTAACACTGGTGCCCTACCCCGTATCTCAGCAACGTGCGGGCCTGTGCCACAGCGTGAATTATCCAGGTGACCAGGGCTTTCCCCTTCAATTGCGACGTAAGTAAACAGACACGCTCCCTCTCGGCAAGCAGTCTATACCGAGTGTAGCTGCTGGGTGTCTGTCGCATCTCTGCGTTCTTGCTGGATCCTCAGAGGCTGTTCTGTCCTTCAATGCTGCCTGAGCTCAGGAGATTTAGAAGGTGGGTCAGAACGTTGCATCTTCTCAGAAATGGTTCCAAACAGCCACGTGTTGAACCTGTGGCTCTGGGCTTTTTCCATTCCCTGCCAGACTCGACTCACGGCTTCCAACGTGCCAGCTTGGAGCGAGCTCTCCTCTCCTCTCCTCGTCGGAGACTTCCAGTCTTTTCCGATCAGGGGACCCAGTCCACTGAACTTGTTAGGACTTCTCACCGGAGAAGAGACGGCTCCGTACCTTCGCACGCGCCCTAGTTACTGGGCTAAAATGCAAGACGTGGAACGAATGTGTCATCTTCTGTGCTTGCACCTCTCTCCTCACTTTTGGGTTCTTAGTCAGCTTCTGGGACGTACAAGTAGAAGGGTCAGGTTGCCAGATAACAAGTCCCAGATGGTTGAGAAGTTTCTTTGTCCTACTTATTGCATATTCAATGATTCTGGAGGATTTAAAAGGTTTTTGTTCATTGAGTCCCACCATCCAAGGTAGAAGGCGTCCCTCCTGTCTGATCACGTATAAAACACCTGACTGAGAAACACCTCTCCAAGCCTTAGTTTAGCTAATTTTTTTTCCGGAAGAACTTGGTACACAGGTATTTTTGTAAAGATAATTTTAGAGCCAAAGTGTTCTAACATACTTGAATTATATGCGATGGGATTCCCCGCTCAGCTTGTTGGGATTCAACCTCAGAAGAACTCCCAGCTAATAGGAGAATGAGTGCTTTTCCTATGGTGACTCCACATTTTTAGAGGTTTAAACCACCTGTCATTTTGCAGGTGAGGAGAACCTCTGAGCACTGGATATATACCAGCATTTTAAAAGCAACCTTCTTTTTTTTTTTGGATTATCTACTCTATTTCAGATTCTGCGCTAAGCTCTTTTATGTTGTTCTATTTAATAATCATCAACACCAAGCTGGGCAGATGCTGTATCCCTTCTCATTAGGAAAAGGAACTGGGGTCCAGGCAGACCAGATGCCTTGGTCAAGGACAAGGCTAATGAGCATCATGGTCAAGGTGTATGAGCATCTGCTCGTCAGAAGCCCAGGGCTTTCCCCGAAGGGTCTCACACTCATGTCTCAACCCAATGGATCTGGTGACGTTACCCGTTGCTGGTGACAATGACTCTCCTTGATTCAACTGCAGTCAGCCGCCTCTGAACCCACTTCCATGCTAGCTGTCCACCTCCCGTGTTTGCCCTTGCACCCCAGGTTTATCACAAGTCCTGCTAAGTCAGTTTGACCAGGGCCCCATCCCCCCAATATCAGATCGCCATCAGTTATCTGATCGGGGTTCTCCATTCTCCACCACCCCCGGGGTGATGTCTGATCGATCACCCTGGCCCGCCTTCGGCACGAATCCCGTTAGATCAGTTTCGCTGGGATGCCCCTGACCCTTGATGTTTGCTCATAGTGTTTTGTCACTCACTGACACCCCCACCCCCACCACCCCCCACGCCGTGGCTCCAGGTCCCGCTTGTCCACACAGCTCTGTACCGAGGTCCCCTTCCCGCTGTGCAACAATTCCTGCTTAGAATCGTCGGGCTCGGGGTTTTCTTCAACACCGGCAGGGCTGGCGCTGCAATGTGGGGTTCTGACAGGTGGGACGAGGGGCGCGGGGGTCCGATGGATGACTCAGTAATGAGACCTATTTTCTCTTAGTCTGACTGTTACGGGTGAGAGTGTTGGCTAAAATATCAGACAGAGAGTACAACTAGGTCGGATGGAGAAGTCTTTGCATATATATTTGCATGTATATTTGCATATATATTTGACTCACATAATTCAACTGCAGGGAAGACAGATGGGCTATGTGCATTGCAGGTACACATGAGCGTGCATATTTGAGTGTACATAGAACAACAGTCCCTACACGTATGTGTGTGTGTAATATGTAACGTGTGTGTCTGTTGCCCTCGAAAGTACAGCTCGTGTGCAGGAGGGGGAGAGGTCCATTTGCAGGATGTTCAGAATCTACAGCTTTCCAAACGTGATCTTTTTCGAGTGGACAGAGTTCTAGTACCGAAGCAAGCGACGTGCCCTGACCCTTCACTGTCCTCGGTGAGGTGAAGTCCTCGTGGACTCTCTGCCCCGCGGTCCCTCCCAAACCACAAACGCTAACGCGTCTGTTCAGGGGAGGCGGCTGACGGGGACCGGTAGGCGAGGCGGGTGTACTGTCCCCTCCCATCGGGTTCCACCCTGTTTTGCTCTTTCCTGTGAAGGGGCTCAGGGTCCCCATGATGTTTCTTTGTTATCAAAGCCTCTCAAGAGTGGGGGGCGTTTATAGCCAGGTTGGGTTTTTCAGGCTGTTACTTATCCATCCGTCTATCCGTCCACGGTCCCTTGTTCCTAGTACACAGTAGGCACTCAGGGCGGACCTCCCTCCCTCCCTCCCTCCCTCCCTCCCTCCGTCTCCTTCGGCAATGTAGACAGAGCAGTGACCACTGAGTGTCCGGCCAAGTGACACGCCATATGGGGCTGTTGGGACTCTGCTTGTGAGAGACAAGGCTTAGCCCCTGCGGATGTCGTGCTGGGACCAGGAGGCGGGCGGGGGCCTGGGGGGGCCCAGGCTCCTGTCCTCAGGCCACTTAGTTCACATCGGAGAAGCAGGGGTCCTCCGTCATCACGGCTGGCTTGTGTCTCAGGCCGAGAGTCGTGCATCGGCTCCGAGGGGGCCGAGCCACCAGCGTGCTCCTGGTCGGTGGCCCGTGCTGCCACTTCCAGCTTCATGTGGGCCGAACGCCCGGGAGAGATGCGACATGCCCACCGCGGCCAGCTCGGGGCCGCCCCTGCGGGAAGCTTTTCCTGCTCAAAACAGTGCTGTGCCATTCGAATCGCACTCACTCCACATGTCGTAAGTCACTTCAGAATACCCACATATGTGAAGTGACTACCGATGTCGTCAGTCTTTCATGTCCGCATTACGAACCTCTTTACGTCCAGACCTTTCTGTCCTTTTCCATTTAATCTCTTTACTATTCAGGGCTTTCCTCTCTGACGTGTACCTGACAGTAGGCCTTTCCCCCTTGGGTCTCCGTTACGTTTGTGAAGGGTCAAGGACTCTCGGGCACAGACCTTTAATAAAGTGTCCTCCTGCGCCCAAGTCTCCGGGCGCGCCTGGGGGACGGCTTCGCCTTCAGCAGCCGTGGCCAGTGCAGCCCCGCCCTCCGCGCTGGTGACAGGCGTGGCGCTGGGCACTGCTGACGGGGCTGTGCAGTTCTCGGCACAGCTGAGCCCAGTCCCGTTACTGGGGCTGCAGTGAGACGTGGCTGGGGGCCACCCGGCAGGGGTGGGTCTGTGCAGACACCAGCACACCTGTGTCCTGCAAGGCACAGCCCGTCGAGCTCCACGGACCTCACAGGGCCCATCAGCAGCGGTGGTGATGGGAGCGCAGGGAATGCTCCTTGGCTGTGCGTGCCATCGCGACGTGCAGCCTACGTGCCCCCCAGGGTTGGTTTGTCCCACAAGCACCAGGGAGACCCGGTAGTTACCGGAGCTCCAGCACCCGTCACATAGCAGTGAGCCGTCGGCTAGGCGGACGTGCACCGGTCCTTCAGGGCTCTGACACGGGGAGATTTCTGCCCCGAGCCTGCACTGACTGCTTAGCGACAAGGACAGAGCCGCCTAGTGTTTCCCAGCGACAACCCATTCTAGGGCAAATGATGCTCATTAAGCACGGTCCCACGCGCCACTGGTGCTCAATTATTCTGATCCCAGACCCTGTGGTGGGAGAGAAGTCCAGCCAAAGCACGTGGTGGGTCCTCGTGAGGTCGTCGCGAATGCCCCGCTTCGTTGGGTGGGTGACTAGACGCGGGGAACGACGTGCTGGCAGGAAGCTGCTCCGTGTGACCGGGGTCATTTCCGATGAGTGGCTAAGGAGGCCGTGCTGCCGAGATCGGGTCCCGGAGCTGCCTGTCAGGCGGCAGGGCCGTGCTGCCTGGCCCTGGAAGGTACAGCGAAGCGTCTGCACGGCCGGCTGATTCCTGCGGCCTCCGCTCGGCCGCGTCACCCTGTGGGCTGCGGCGGCGCCAGAGGGCAGAGGCGTCACACCTCCAAACGGACCCGCTCAGGAACAAATGCTGTGAGGAGAGCTGGGAACCCGGTGGTGGGGAACGGACACGCCGCTCTGTGCCCGTGCTTCAGGCCCCGCCCTCCCAGCTCCGCTCCCGATGGAGCCCTATTGGGACAGAAGTTCGGGTTCGGCTCTCCCGGACGTCAGGACACCCGGCTCCCTGCCACGCGCTCACCCAGTGCCAACGGTTCGGTCTCTCCGGGGACCTGGGTCGCTTGCCCCGTCCCCGGGAGGGGCCGTGCTTGCTGCGTCCTGGCCGTGACTCGGTGGGGCCCTCTCCAGCGCGGTTCCGGCGCTGAGTACCCGCGGGGGCTCTCGTGCCCGCCGGGCCACCTCCCCGATGAAAACGTCCCCTGTGCCTACACGATTCTATTTGGTATCGCCCAGTCTTTTGTTTTCGTGTCGGTCCTACTGTCTGGAATAGGGGAGAGCTAACGTGGTTTTGATGTTATTTTTTCCTTTTTTTGTTTAGAAAATACAATTCACTGGGGTGACATCGGTTAGCGCCATCACGTGCGTGTCAGGTGTGCCGTCCACAATACACTGTCCGTGTGTCGCACGGTGCCCTCCCCACCCCGGACGTTTTTAAATGGCTGAATACAGCAAAGTAGAACAATATTTTATGACACGTGAAAATTACACGTGTCCATAAATAAAATTTTACTGGGACACGGCCACAGTCATTTTGAAACGTTTTGCCTGTGGCCACTTGCGCACGATGTCGGTGGAGTCGTGCCGGTGTGACAGGGACCGGCACCAAATCTGGAATATTTACGAGCTGGCCCTTTACAGAAAACATTTTCCCTCCAATCTTGAAATTAAATGACATAACGGCCTCACAGACGGAGCCGTGGGCTCCTGGTAGAGTTGAGATGACATGGTGGCAGGTGACAAGGAAATGCTTCGGAGAGCTGCGACACGTTTGCAAAGGCCAGACCCTGCTTTTTAGACATTGAGGATCCAGTCATCCCTATTACTGGGCGTCCCCTTCACCTCATATGCCAGATTGTGCTAGTTATTGGTATGAAGCAGAAAAGGTGTAATTGTTGGCCTGAAATGGTAGACAGTCCGTTGGGGACACCCAGCCACGTGGTCAGTCGCCCGCAGTGCAGTGAGACCTCATGGAGACTTTAAGAAACGCAGGGGAAGCAGTGAGGGAGGGGTCCTGACTTCGCCGAGCGGCCAGGAAGGGTCCCATGGGTGAGTGGGCGGGTGGGGGGCGTATTGGCAGGGAGCTGGGGGTGTTATCGGGAAGGTGGATGGGAGGACAGCTAGCGGGGACGGTGGCACAGTGACCCCAGCGTGTTCGGGAATTTCAGCAACGTACACGTGTCGTGGAGCGAGGGACAGGGCGCCCGGACAGGTGGGATGACCGTGACCTGCAGAGGAGATCGGTCTTGATTCTTCGGCGCCTCGGAAGCTGCTGAGCGTGTTTGAGCTGGGGAGCTGGAGCGGAAGCGCTCTGCAGGTTACAGAGTTTATTCTGAGGGTCACCGGGAGGGGACACGGCAGAAACGATCGTCTCTGAGTCCAGTGAGCGGAGCTGAGATGGATGCAGCCGTCGTCCAGCAGTGACCACAGTGCTGGAGGGAAGAGGCCATCTGGATGGTAGATGCAGGTACGAGATGGAATGGACAAACTCAGCCAGGGCCGCCCCGCGCAGCTCGTGCCCCTAGGCAGGCACGGCTGGGTAGTTGTCACACGAACCCCAGCAGGTGGCAGTAGAGGGTCTCGAAGAGGGACGTCTTCTGCTCATCTGCACCGAGGAGCTGGCCGCGTCCAGGCTCAGGGACGTGGTTGGGGGTGAGAAGGCTGCGGGGACAGCAGGACCTGAGATGACAGCCAAGTTTCTGACCTGGGCAACTGGCGGACTAGCGGTTCCTTTCGTCCAGGTGTGGAGTACAGGAGAAGGAGCAGACCCGAGGTTTATGGGACCCAGGAGCCACGTCGCTGGCGGTGTCCAGGACAGGTCGCTGTCTGGGCCTGGTGCGCAGAGGGCACCTGCTGGGCTGGGCCTGTGAGAGCCACCTGTACGCCTCCCGGAGGTTCTCTGGTGCCCAGGGGGCCGGTCTGGTGTGTGACCCCATCGGCCCTGCGCTCAGTCCTCCCTCCGGTTGTGCATCCTGCGCCTGCGTGCTCCCCTGGGCCCCCGGGCCCGAGGACTCTCCTAGGTGCGGGGCGTGTGGCACAGAGCAGGGCGAGGTGCGCCTCTCCTGCAGCTTACATTCTAATCGTTGATAAACAAGTCAACAAAGTAACAGCCGGTGGCGAGTGCCACACGGCGTGATGTGTCCAGTGAGGGGAGCTGGGCTCTACTGGGTGGGCCGAGAGGACCTCCTGGGCCTAGAGCTCTGTGCTCGGCATGGGCAGGCCCCCGGGGTGGCAGCACAGTGGGTCAGCGGGCAGGGGGCCGGCGGCGAAAGCGGACGAGCAGGCGGGAGGGCCTCGGAGGCTGTGCGCAGGACCCTGGATGTGCCAAGCGCGGTGGCCGTCCACTGCAGGCCTCGGAAGGACTTGCTCCGCTCTCCGTTTTATCCAGAGCCCCCGGCTGCTGTGAGCCAAGGGGACCTTTGCAGTGTGCTCAGCGCGCAGCAGGGAGACCCGCCATCGCCTGCGTATCGGGACAGCTTAATCCGGGCCGGCAGCCGGAGTCGGGTCTACGGAACTTCCGGACGGTAAGGGATGAGATGACTTACGGGGGTTGCTGCAGTTCGTGACGTTATGTCATTACATGCTCGGTGATGACACTTACGCAGGTGGGGAAGATGGAGGGGACAGCAGAGTCTCGGGGCTCCTGGTGTCGGCTCTGGCCACGTTAGTGGTACAGCTCGTGAGGCACCTCCATAGGCAATGCCAGGTGTGTGGCTGGACCTCTGCGGGCAGGGCCCAGGGGAGACCAGAGGAGGAAGCTTTATGTCACATGCAAAAAAAGATGGCAGTTAAGGCCCAGGGCCTGGCGGAAATCACTGAGAGGGACCATGGGGACCAGAACCCTGGAGGGAATGGGGCTCGTGGAGGCAGAGCGGAAAAAAGCTGTCCTTGGAGAACAGGGAAAGCAGAGGTCGTGATGAAGGCCAGGGAGGAAAGGCTGGGGGGGGGCCAGTGGTCACCGGTGTGGACGGGAGGGGAGGGGTGGCCTTTGGAGTCGTCAGGTCGGCATTGCTGGTGAATCGCAGCAGCCTCCTAGGAATGGGAGTCTGTGGGGGAGGGGAAGTAAAGAAGTGGCCATGGGGATGACAGGGAGTTCTTTCTGGAAGCAATGTGGGGAGAAGAGTTGAGAAATGGGATGTTTCTAGAAAGGAGAGGTGATACCCAGAGAAGCGCAGTTCTGTTTCCCTTGGCTCTCGAAGACGGTAGATGTTAGGGGGTGTTTCCACGATGGTGGAAATAAGCTGCTGAGACAGAAACTGGCCATGGAGGAAGCACAGGGAATGGCGCAGCCTGAGCCTTTGAGTCAGGCGGAGGGGGGACCCAGAGCGGCCCCAGCTTGTACCGGGCTCTGCAGCCAGACAGCGAGGGGCCCGGGCCGGGCAGGAGACGCGGGCCAGGGAGGAGGCCACGCACCGGCCTGAGTGTGAAGGCAGGCTGCTGTCTGAGCGGGGATCGTGTTGGAGGATGGCAGAGAGATGAGAAAGAGGACGTCACGACCTGGGCGGATGGGCAAAAGCAGACCAAACGTTTAAATGGAAATGCTCAGTCCACGGAGCCACCTGTGGATTTTGCTCCATGATAAGAAGAGACCCCAGGGTGGGACCCGTGACAACCACACATGTTCGTCTGACACCTTCTCTGTCACCGGCCCCCTGGGGGTCCTGGGTTGTGGGTGCTGATTGTTCACGAGCTGCCCCCCTTCTACCTGGATGAGCATTCATCAGGCAACTCAAGGAGCCAAACACCACTGTGTCACTTTACTCTGATGTGGCAGTGGAGGACAGACACCTTGGTTTGCTGACATGGCGCCCACCGGTACCCTCTTCGACGTCAGGAGTGGGCATTTCTAGCCACGAGCCTGTGCCCGGTGCTATGGCCATGGGGGCCGCGAGGCTGTTGTGGGGACATCCCTTCCCTCCCTCGCTCTTGGCCTGGTTTGTCGATGGTCCATAGAACTGGCTGCCTTCTCACGTGTAGTCATGACCCATCCGTCGTTGGCTCAATGAACGTGACCTTCCTCTTCCCCTAGGCTTGGGGGCTGCCCTGGGGTCCACGGGCCAGGCTAATAAGCACGTGAAGGTCCCTCTGGGTGAACACAAAGGAATCGGGCTGGAAAGACCCAGAGAGGCGTTTGCAAACCCTTCCTGTCCCACGTTGGACCTTGTGGATTCTTAAGAACTTCTGCAAAAATCATGGACAAGGATCGTTTTTGTTCTCTTTCGGTCGCATACCTCTTCCACCTTTGGGGAGACAGACGATACATACATATAATCAAGTATCCAGAGCAAATAAAAGATGGGTAACACTCCGCTACTGCCGTGCTCTCTGTGTTGTGCTAAATGTATTTCCTTTTGGTCCAGCGTGAGGGTAGCGTTAGTCCAGTTCAGGTTCAGTCTGTAGTCTCGTCCCCTCAGTCCCCGCTGCTGTGGGTCCTCTAGCGCCAGGACGCCTCAGCCCCGCCCTGTCCATCAGCTGTTACAGATTTCTGTTAATATTCACCCCATGTAAAATACGCTGAGGAAATGTAAAAGGAAATGCATTTACTTAGCAAATTGTTTAATTAAACTCTTCTAAGGATGGCGCCAGTGACTACAGAACAATGACGATGATGACCACCAAACCCCAAAAGGGGGTCTCATTGGACGTTTTGTAGATGGAAACCCCAACAGGGTTCAATTAGGCTGGTCAAAACCTAAATATTTTCCCATAGTGCTCTCTGGCAGAGTCAAAATGGGGTCTTCCCTTTCAATACTAAACTTTATTTTTCCCTCCCTAAGGGCTTGTGAGCTGGCTGCGGGGTGGCACTTGGGTTGTGCTTGGCATGGCACCAGGCTGTGTTGGATGAGCTTGACCCTGGCAGGGTCACCTGAGAACATTGAATTGGGCAGAATCGGGCAGTATGAGCCAGAAGGTGCCCTTTCAAGGGGCTCAATGCCAACTGCTATGCAAGGGCAGAGTGACCCTGCCTGCCCCCTGCGGCCTGGTGAGGTAAGCCTGGCGGGGATGCCAAGGCCAGTGGCAGAAGAGGGTGTATCGTCGAGCTACAACTGTCAGTGCACTAGCAAACTTTAACCATTGCCCACGACTTTAAGCGTGCCTGTGTGCGACACCCCCGCCGTGGCAGGCGGACGGGGAAGGTGGGCAGCTCCGTGAGGAATCCTGGCTGTGCTACTTCACCAGCTGGGTGACCTTGGGCAAGTTACTCTCTCCCCAACTGCCCGCTCCAGCGTCATTAAGCAGGATGGTACCTACCTCCCAGAATTGTTTTTGAGGATTGAAGGTTATCTGTGTAAAGCATCTAAGAAAGTAACAGGCATCCCATAGGCGCCTGAGGAGTGATGGGTGGGCGCAGTATGGTTCATAGAATTGTGGGTGCGCTCTGTAAACTTACGGAGCGCTCGTTGTGTGCCCGGTCCCACGAGGCATGACTTGCATGTATTATCTCATGGAATCCTTTTGTAAACAGAAATATCATTTTCGTTTTTCAGAACGGAAGACGTGGGTTAGTGACAGGAAAGGGACATGCCCAGCCCCATGGATAAGCAGGAGTGGAGACAAATTTGAAGTCAGACTGTCTGGCCGAGAGTCTTAACCGGTAAAGGCAGAATTTAAAGGAGGGAGCATTTCTGCAAAGTAGCTAGCCACAAGTTCATTCCATGGTGGTCTGGAGCTATTAGCAGTGTACGACAGCCAACTTGTCAAAATGTTCGTGTGACATTTTGTATCAGGCCAGTCAGCCTAGCTTTTACTGTGGTGACGAACCGCCCACGTTTCGGTGGCTTACCCCAACACAAAGGTATTGCTCAGGCACACTACGTGACCCAAGTGACTTGGCGGGGGTCTACTCTTCAGAGCCAGCCTAAGGTCCGGGATGACGGGGGCTTCGTTGTGACATTTACTCTGAGGTCTGTATAATTGGGAAGGAAACACGCATGTGACCTTGTAACGTCCCCACCAGAGTGACAATCATAGCTGATGCTTGTATTGATGGGACATCTGTGAGGCACAAGACCGAGCAGGCCTCTGGAAGGCTGAAAGGCGGACATACCTGGTGAACAACACCTGACCGCCACCCCCATTTTCAAACCCTAGTTTGCAAAAAGCTTTCAACGCAGTCTGCCGGCTTTCAGAATCACCTGGGTACCTGTGGTCGATTGCATTACTCTGTTCTTTTTTTCTAAATTAAATTTGTTGGAGTGACACTGGTTAGTAAAATTACACAGGCTTCAAGTGTGCCGTTCTATAGTGCGTCGTCGTTGTGTTGCATCGTGTACGCCACTACCCAGAGTTAGTTCTCCCATCATTCTGTTCTCACCGATGCATTTCAAGTCCCTGTGAGGTAATTGTGTTTCCCCATCCCACGGACTTCAGGCACTGCCATGTGACTTGCTGTGACTAATAAAGGGTGAGCAGAAACGAGGCGTTCTGCCATTTCTCCTTTTTCTGCTGCCATGAGAATGGCATGTGCTGTGAGGGGCTGCTCCGTCAGTCTGCAGGTGAGAGTGAGCAGGATGTGAATGGAGTCCCAGCTGACACGAGCTGTGAATGAGAGGTCAACCCCTGCGTGTTAAGCCCTGGGAGTTCTTTGCTAGTGCAGCACGGCCTAGCCACAGCGGACGGCTACAGTGTATTTTTCATTCTTAGTAAATAGAGAACAATGGAATTGGTTCTGTAGAAATTCACTTTTGCTCTCCACTGTGTTGAGGTGCATCTGTACTTTAAAGTAGAAGTATCTGGAAGGACTTACGATGTCATTACATATGACTTAGTTGAGTTGACTTAGCAGCACAAAAATACATTCTCCAAGTTGAAGGATCAACTGATACGTCAGAGAGCTTATGAAAATCCTGGGAGGGGAACTGAGATCATAGAAATGTTGTTTTCAGATGCAGACTATTGTCCTGTCCTCACTGAGCAGTTGCCTCGGAAGACCTGAGGATAATCTATATTCATGTCCACTTTGGGCAGAAATGATAATGATGAAATGTTACTATGTATAGAAATGCACAGTCTTTTCTGAGTCCAGTGATGCTCATTAATCCAGATCCCATCAATTTGTAATTCATGGCAGGTAACTGGGGCAGAGGCCGGGCTGGCATTTACTCTCCGGCTGTGAGTGTGCATTTCTTGCACTGGTGATCACAGGTTAACACCTGCCATTTTGGCTATTTAGAGGGCCTTTGGAGGGGCGCCATTTGTCATTGTGGAGACGCTGGCTGCAAGGTTCTTGGAAACAGTGGCGCCACACCCTGGGATCAGCCCTCCCCACGGCCTACTTCTCCATCCTCCTAAAGCTTTGCTCTCTATTGCCTTCCCCCTGTGCATTCTATAGGGGAAGAAGTGATCTGAAAGGTCACTGGTGAGGTGGGTGCCATTTTTGTTCCCTTTCTTGAGTGGGAACAAAACTGAAGCATAGAGACTGAGCAAGCCAGTGAGTGCTGCAACTGTAGTTTGAGCCCCAATGGTTTGACACCAAATAACACAAAGAAGCACCTATAAACTGAGCTATAGCTGGGAGAGATTACTTAAATAAAAGATGTGCTAAATAATTAACATAACAAACAAGATTTGTGAATGGGTTGGTGTAGGACATAGGAACAAGGGCACACTTAAGGGGGGGGCCGTTTGGGCCGTTTGGCTGTGTGTGTGTGAGTGTGTGTGTGTGTGTG
>PVJL010009560.1:0-56121 GCA_004026885.1 Lyroderma lyra
TAAAAATTTATCTAGTAAAAGGTACCTATCTAATTTTGTTCCAGAAGTTTGCCATTCTGTCTTAACATTCAATTATAAAAGCAGTGTACTTTAAAGAACCCACCAATTTTCTAATATATCTAGATCATGTATGCATTCATTGAACAAATTTACTGAAAGGCTACTAGATGGCAGAAATTCAGATGGGTGCTATGCATTTTATTAACTACATCTTTAGCCAAAAATAAAATACATCAAAGCACAGCTCTGCAAAGTGCACAAGCACAACTTTTGTTGCTTTGGTCAGATATTTTACCTTGATTCATAAACAGATCTTACAACTAACTACATTTCCATTACTGGATGTGGATTAGTGATGTGTGAAGTAAAAGCTAGAATTGCAAATGTCTAATGAAATCTGTCAGAATTTCCTAGGTTTCAGTTTTTATACCCACCAGCCTGTTCTAACTCAGTACATCCACTGAAGATACAAACGGGCAGCACATATCCCATCCACTGCTAACTTATTTAGGTTATCTACATCAGTCTAGTCACATGTCCCCCTCTCTTCTTTGGGAAAAGGACAGGAACTGAAGGGGAAACATGGAAAAGGTTGGGAGAAAGAAGAAAGGCATGCTTACTAAGTAGGGGGAGAATGGATCTCAACTTCTTTGCACACTGCAGCTTTTCTGAAGGCTCCATACTCTAGTCCCCAAAGAGCAACACATCTTCCCACAAGAAAGATGAAAACATTTATTAACAATCAACTACATACTATTTGTGTGTATGTTTAAGTCTTACTTTCAATCTTGTTTTAAGCAGGATTTATTTCCATATAAGTTACTGATGTACTCAAATTTAATAAAAAAAAGTTTTAATCACAAAAATAATACAGCCACATGGTAAAATGAACCTCTAGTAAGTAGTACAGATATCATAAAATAAAAAACAGAAGTTTCCCCACTCCAGCCGGTCACCTCCATTCCCAGTCCTAGAAAGTGGCCCCAAGCTCTGTTTCTGGATTTTCTGGTAGCTAGCACCACCATGTTAATAATGTATTTATACTTGTGCTTCTTGATCTATCAACCCTAGATGATATCCAGATAATGCATCTGAACGTCTACTACTTTCTATGTTTCCTCCACTAATCACCACCAATTTTTGTAATATTACTACTTTTAAATTTTCTAGTGGCTGATTACCTTCATGAATTTAAAGACCAAGTCTTTTATATAAACTTAAGATAGTATCTATTGATTTTCCATCACATATGATAAAAGAAACCAATACACTTGCGTGTCCCTCACCTTCCCTTCCCCTTTCTACACTGCCTGCCTACTCCCAGCTAGTTTTACATTGTCAAAGTTTTTGACATCTGGTCTGGTTTATAACTATAACTAAACCCTCTGTGCTTTAGCTATAACTGACCCTAAACACTAGAAATGAATTAAAAACAGCAATACACTACATTTGTATTAAACAAAAGAATGTTTTCCAAGTGTAAAGGCTAAGTGTTCCTCTTTTTTTAAGCCTCAACATCTTAAATCATTCTTCAGTTTTGATTTTACCTTAAATGAAAGAGTTGTTCAACATTTCATAGTTGATCGTATTATCATTATGAAACTGAAGCTATTTCAGGTCCATTAATTCTGGTTTAGGGAAAAAGAAAAATCATGCTATTAATAATTAATTAATTTTATATTTAGCTGAGAAGACAGAGAGGATGCAATGAGAAAAATGCAGCATAACTTCTGTGATGTTCCTCTTATACATATCCTGAACCTTAATCATGAGGAAACATTGGGGGAAACCAAACTGAGGAATATTCAATAACATAACTGGCCTGTAATTATTAAAGGTGTTGATGTCATGAAAGTCAAACAAAGACCAAGGAACTGTGACTGCTAAAGAGATGTGACAACTAAATGCAATGTGTGATTCTGAACCCGTCCAGGGCAAAACCTGAATGGGGTCTGAGGAAGAGATAGTTATAGTGTATCAGTTATTAGTTACTGAAATAATTAATGCCACATTTATATCAGTTAATTAATTAGAGTCAATTATTGGTTTGGATGGTTATATTATGGTTATGAAGAAAAATGTTTTCGTTTGTAGGAAATACCAAAGCATTTGGGTTGATAGGGCTTTAGGATCAGCAACTTTCTTTCAAATGGTTCAGGAAAAAAAGTTTTTTGTGCTATTATTTCTAAATTTTCTGTATGTTTATGATTGTTTTACAATAAGAAAAAGGATTTTAAAATATTATAGTCAGAAATATTAACACTGCCATATACCTGACTATTGCTCTACTTTTGTGGAATATAGTGACAACCAATTAAAATTACTGTGATTTTTCCCCCCACAATTTTTAGTTTTTCCCTGCTCCTAGCTTTATAGACAGCAGAGAAAAGCAAAAACACCCAGGAAGATTAGAATGCTCAAAATTTTCCCTACATTCTCCGCTTTCCCCCAGAAGTTGCAGGAAGTTTCATTAAATGAAACAATGTGCACATTTAAAAATATAGGACATATGAAAGATGATTTTTGTATGGCAACAGATCTGCACTACAAATCAACAATGGTCCACAATGAGCCAAAAAAGGAGAAAGTAAGACATAGGAGTCTGGACAATTAATTTCACGAACTCATCCTAGAAAAAGTGCTACATACCTCATTGCTGAGTATCACTATGGTCACCTTCAAAGTACTCCCTGGAAAGCTATGCAACCGAAGCCAGCGCCTAGTCCATCCTTCAAAGCAATTTTGGAATACTTTCTGGAATGGCCATCAGAGCTGTCATTCCTAGAATCTGACAGTTAAGTTCACGAACTTGCCACTGTGTGCTTACGTTGGCAGCACTGTACAACAACTTGGCAAGCTTTATGGCAATACAAGGTCGCTGACCTAGTACTTTAGTAGAGGTAATATATGAACTCCTTAAGTTCCTTAATCAGTCTCAAAAATGAAATTCTGAATAAAAGCCTCAAATCTACGACCACATATAAAATGCTAAAAACTCCAATGACAGAGTAGTTTAGAGGAGAGGTACATAAATTGATGATCTTAAAAAAACCACATCTGGGAGTTCCCTGGTGGTGTGGTGGCTTAAGGCTTCGGCACTGGCGCTGTCAGCGCTGCGGCCTGGGTTCGATTCCCAGTCAGGGAGCTACCCACATACCAAAAAGCAAAATAAATAAATAAAAAAATAAAAATAAAAATGAATTAAAAAAAAAAAAAACAAACCACATCTTTCAAACACAATGTTGTCAGAAGAGTGAGTCTGAGTCCCAGATGAGGTAGAGTGCATGGTACAAGGTTACAACATGCACATGGCAGTGCAGGTGGTCAAGTGTAAAGATAAAACAAAAAAATGTCACGTTAACGGCAGTGTACTTAAAACCTCTAGTCCTATAATTCTTTGAGTTATCTGAAACTGACATTGGCGAAAAAAAAAAGGAGGAGGAGGAGGAGGAGGAAATAATTTCTGGGGACTCTTCACTGCCTTTAGTGCTATCCGCAATGGAACTCCATTGGTTTGGCATCCTGTTCAGTAAGAGAAAGCCTTCTGGAGGACTGTTTATGGTGAAAACAAGTTCATACAACAGAGAAATAAAATACATGCAAGTAAACAAAATTATTACATCTTACAAAAAGGAAAAAATATTACGCCCAAAATGAACTTATTCAAATTAACTTTTAACATTTGTATGTCAGAAAATTAGAGTGTAAGGGCATGAAAAGAAAACAGGCTTATTTCTAATACTCCTTTAAAGCAACATAAAACCCAGGAACATGCACTCCCAGGAACATGCACTCACATGAACATTTTTTCCTCATTCTTAAACAGAAATTCTATGTGAGACATTTACCACAAAGTAGAGAAAGAGTTCTACAATTTACAATTTCAGTATCATTGTGTAACAGTCTCCTCTGTTCATACATGTTATATCTCACATCCCCCATTCCCAATTCACAGCACTACTGAAATTCAAAGACAGAGAAATATTGGTGCACTTCTTATGCAAATTTGATTCTTTCCAGACAAATTTCTTCAAAATACAAAAATTGAAAAAGTGTTCAGCTTTAAAATTTATACATCTAGAAAGCCTAGATAATCCAAGATGAAAATAAATACAGTAATGCCCCTAAAGTAAACCATACACACACATAAGCATAACCAGGTAGAAAGACATACCAAATTGAATTAATACAAAGTAGAGAAAACAAGAAACATTTGTAGAAGACGCATTTGACACTGAGTTAAAAAATTTCTTAAGACATAAAAACACTGTTCACATAGGAAAAGACTGGTAAATTCTACTATAGAAAAAAATTAAAATTTTTATAAAAACCAAACATCATAAATGAGATTAAAAGAAAAGCCACTTCTCTCAGCTTGAGAGAATACAGTGATAAAGAATTGTTATCCGGACCACATGACGAACTCCTAAAATTAATATAAAGAGTAATATGACCAATTTATATAATATTTAAAAACACAAACAGCATAGACAGTCCTCATTACTAGAATCTAGTCAGATCCTAAAAGTATGCTGGAATGTGAATTTTTCAGGTAGCACAATCTATGGTGCATCATTAAAAATTTGGAACAAAGATGTTCCTGGCTCATCTAAAACTCGAATTTCCCGCAAGCTACTACAACACTCTTAAATATCTATATAATAATCTACCAACAATTTTTGTAAAATATAAAGCATCCAAATCACTGGTTTCCTACTTCAATCCTCAGAAAATGTGGGTACACCTGTGTGTAATGCTCAGTGATACTGCACGGTACAAAGTCTATTATATTTCCAGTTCATGCATTAATTTGTCTCAATAAGCTTTTGCACGCCTACTTTTTCTTCAAATGTAGGTACTTTTGAGGGCTCCTTAGGCTCACCCACTTTCTTCATAGGCTTTCCCACATATCACAGCACATTTTCATTAGTAATGTGAGGAAGATGACTAAAATATTGTGCAACACATTTAAATAACTGGACAGGGGACATGGTCCTATCAGGAAAAGAGTAGAAATATGTCAGAAGTATCCTCTACAACCTCTTCCCCAGACTCATGCATGACTGAAAACATTTTTGGTGGTGTGCACAAGAGGATTTATTATAGTGGTTATCATTTCAGACAGTTAAATCTCATAAGCATTTTTGCAAATAATTATAGCAAATAGTGCATCTTCAAAAATTAGGGGATACTTATATGCTATTTATGGATATATTCACAATGAACATATCAAAGTACAAAAGGAGGCAGCTTTGGACTAATGATTATCCCTGGTAAGAGAAACAGAATCCGGAAAGACACTAATAAGGGAGTTTTTGCCTGTTTTTTAAAACATGAAATACATAGGGAGAAACATTAACAATATTAAAATAGAGAATCATGAGTATATTCTTTTCTGTGCCTTTTTGTGAAATCAAAAGGGCCAATAAAATTCTTAACCTAACTGCAACAGGCCACAAGCTTGCTAATTGTTAAGCAGAAACTACTCAAGAATTTGAATTGACAGGGCAAGAGAACCAGTGTGTCTGTTTTTGTGTCAACCTAACACCCTTACAAGACAAGACTGCCTCCTGTCAGAACTACCCTCACCTCACTCATCCTCAGTCACTTCACTCCACCTCTACTATTATGCTCTGGCCACAGCGGCCTCCTTGCTGTCCCTGGACAGAGAGGCGTCTCCATCTCAAGGCCTTCTATCCTTGGAAGTTCAGGCCTAAATCCTCAACTCTTTCAAATCCTTGCTAAAATCTTACTATTTCAATAATCACCATATTTAAGATTGTAAACTGGGTCTCCAGAACAGATGGCTCACCTTCCCTGCTTGACTTTTCCCAAAGTACTTACTACTTCCTAACACACACCTCGAGAATTCAAATATTCGGTAAATGACTAATAAAACTTCAATTTTTCTACTCTACATTATTCTGCTGGAACAATATAACAACACACTATACCCTGCATTCCCAATAACCCCCCCAAGTATTAATATATACTTCACACAAATGACCTGCTTATGTG
Organism: Lyroderma lyra; assembly: GCA_004026885.1. Lineage (NCBI taxonomy): Eukaryota > Metazoa > Chordata > Mammalia > Chiroptera > Megadermatidae > Lyroderma > Lyroderma lyra. Next base: position 6,019 of record PVJL010009560.1, read on the forward strand.
GATTTCTGATTCAGTATGACACACAGTGAGATACTCAGTATTTGTGCAATTAACAAAATACAATGTCCTAAACATAAGAGATTATGTTTCTCTCAAAGCCGGCCATTTCTGTTACAAAAATCACACCCAAGTAATTAATTGTAGACACCTCTTTTTAAAATTTAAGGGGTTCCCTGGTGGTGTAGTGGCTAGGTTTCGGCGCTCTCAATGCTACAGCCTAGGTTCAATTCCTGGCCAGGGAACCATAAAAAAAACAAACAAACAAAAACTTTCAGGCATAATAAAAAAAATGGTGCTTGGTTCACACCTTTTTTTCTACAAGGACAAAAATCTGTATTCAATGGCATCATAAAAATAAGCATTACCTCGATACACTCAAATCTAAAAGAAATCAGGCAACAGGCTTTACAAGAAATAGTATTTATCTCCACTGTTGATTAGATTTTTATTAACCTCTATTTTGGCAGAGAAACAATGCAGCCAACAGAAGTTTGTCATATAAATTGAAAGATTTAGGAAGTAATTTAAAAACTATATATTATTTTATATTTATAGCTGGTAGTGGCTAGTTTGAAAAAATTCAGATTTTAGTCACCTAAATCTGTGTGCTGAATCAATAAGGTTGAGGTATCTATGTGAAGTAACTAAATTAGTGGTATACCAGGGGTGCCTGGAAAAAAATTGAGCCATTGTCAATAAAATGAGATGCGCTGCATGGCTGGATACTTTCTGGACAGCCCTGTATTCCTCATATAAAGCACTATTTGCAGTAACACCGTGTAAGGAGAGAAGATAACATCGTAGTTGTTAAGAGTGAGCTACTCACTAGGCTCCATGCTGTGTTTACAACATTAATGAAGCATTTTCTTTCCCAAAGAATCAATTGATGAAACTGAAAATAATCAACACTTTCAAAAATCCCTCACTACAGATAACAAGGATCACAGATCAGAAATAATAAGGTAAAATTCTGGTTAAACAAGCTTAAATCAATCAAAATGAGACATACCATTTCCTTCTTGTTTTTCAATGTAAACCAAGTCAATCTTGCCACAAAATACTACTTAACTGAAGAGTACTTAACTGAGCATGTTAGATGCTTTATGGGAGTAAAACTAATTTCAGAAGCATTTAAAAACAAGTAAAATTAATGTATGTCTCATACTGACAGTGAAAAAACAAAACTAAAAATCCAATTGCTCGCCTTTTATTATAACTTTTCTGCAGTCAACACTGCCCTCTAGTGATGCAGAATAAAAATCAACTATCAGAAACATCAAACTTCATTGTTCACTTTAGTATGTTTAAGTCAGGGTATTTAGTTTGGACTACAAATCCCACCAAAGACAGAATAAACAGATTCAGGGTGACCTTTATTAGCTACTATACAAGGTTGGATAATTAATTTCCCAAACTCATCCTAGAAAAAGTGCTGCATACTTCACTGCTGAATATCAACTATGGTCACTTACGAAGTACTACCCTTGGGAAAGTCAGGCACCCACGCCAGCATCTAGTCCACCCTTTAAAGCAACTTGGAACTCTTTTTCTGAAATGGCCATCAGAGCTGCCGTCCTGCCCAAAATCTGACAATTAAGTTTGCGAACTTGCCACTATGAGCTTATGTTGGCAGCACTGTACAAACAACTCAGTAAGGTGTCATAACCTCGTCAGATTTGGAGTCTGATGACAGCTCTGAGCACCAACATAAGAGTTTCCAAAATTGCTTTGCACGGTGGACTAGGCACTGATATCGGGGCATAGCTTCCCAAAGGGAGTACTTCAAAGGTGACCATAGTGATATTCAGCAGTGAAGTATGCAGCACTTTTTCTAGAATGAGTTTCTGAACTTAATTGTCCAGTCTCATATGTTAAATTAAAAATACTTTTAAAAGGAATTAAATCAAGGACACTAATACATGGAAATAACAGCTTTTAAATACTATGGGAATGAAATACCACTACACAGTGAATTACATCTTTGCATAAAATTGTACAATTCAAGAAAGACCCTGAAGGGTTATTATTACCTGTGAGTTACAAGGGTAGGCAGGATAGTCAGATTAAAGCCTAACCACCTGTAGAGAAGACAATTCAACAGCAAACAAGCCAGGCTTGTCCCCATGGCATGTGTATCAAACACATTGAAAAGTGTCCATAGAAACTAAGGCTTCACTCACCTGCCACCTTCCCAACTGGCTCCTCATTTTAGGAAAAACAGCTCAAGAAAGAGTATGTTTGGCTGCCAAGTATTTACTGAGCCCAGGAAATTTTCCAAGGAAAGAAAGACTTACCAAGGGTGGTGCCATCCTTCCCCATGATGCACTCCATGGAGGTGATGATCTGCTCCACAACGGGTGGTGACAGTGATGTGGCGTAGACTGCACTGTGAGAATGAGTTCGCAGATAGTCTATCAGCTCCTGTGGAGTTTGCAGAAGCAAGTCATTAGAGCACCTGCTTAGCTCATGCCTGTAACGCCCATCCTACACTCCCAAATCAGAAACAGACAGTTCTTTAGCATCAATTCTAAAGGTATTAAGTGTCTTCCAAACACACAGAGATTTATAAAATACATAAATGTGACAGAAATTGAACAGAAATTCACCAGGCCCTTCATAAGAACACTACGCAAGCCATCTCACTGAATAAAGAACAACCTTGTCAGACAAAAGGATTTTAAAACAATCTGTTGCCTATCCCTACTCTGATACCTTTTAACTTTACTAAACCTTTAAATTAAATGTTCACATGAAAAAGCTTATGTATCAGAACCAAATTAGAAGACACAAAAGGTGGCTATAAAACAGTGTTTTAGTTCAAAAACACCAAAAAACTGTATAAAACCCACAAAAGCATAGGTACACTGTACCTAAATGATCTCGCAGAGTATCATTTCTCTATCCCTTCGTTTAGCAACAAATCTTACCAAAAAGCAAACACCTTTTAAAACCTGACTAAAACCACTGATAATGAATTTTTCCTAAAAGGCAATCAATTATTAGAGCAAGTCCGCACTTTAAAAGACTTCCAATGTCAAGATTTAAGGAGGAATTAAGGACATTTAGGAGCACCTACCACTTTGTGCCACATATAAACACTTAACATACATTGTTTTTTTCCTAATACTGTGGAGAGTTTTTTAAAATAAGTTTTATTTAGATATGATTCACATACCATAGTATTCACTTTTTTAAAGTTTACAGTTTACTGGTTTTTGGTATATTCCCAGACTATGCAACTTTCATCCCTACCTAATTTTAGAACATTTTCACTACCTCAAAAAGAAACCTCATGCCCAATAGTAGGCACTTTCCAGTTCTCCCATCCCATCATACCCTGGCACCTACTAAACTATTTTCTGTCTCTGTGGTTTGCTTATTTTGGACATATCACATAGAAGAAATAACATAATATGTGACCTTTTGTGGCTGGCTTTTTAAATTTTATATAATGCTTTCAAGGTTCATTCATACAGTAGCATGGACATACACTATTTTTTAAACCCTCACTACAATCTTATAAGCCAGGCATATTTATCTCTGTTTTACTGGTAAGAAAAGTGAAAGGTTAAATGCTTTACCCAAGGTTTCAAAAAGTTAGGGAAATATTCCAATCCAGGCTTCTGCCTCCATGGTTTGAACATTGCCACCATGCCACACTGAGTCTCAAATGCCTCAGAGTTCATTATATAATTTTTAAATTGAAAACAAAACAAGAAAAACAAAAACAGAAAACAAGAAAACAATGCCTTGTAGTACACCAGGGCTAGCAAACTAATCTTTTTCTCCCTGTTTCTGTGCTCATCCAAGACCAATTGAGTCCAAGGCCAAGGAAACTGGTCTCTGTGCCCATAGATTCCCATGACAACTCCACTACTTTGAAATTATGAGCACAACTCAGACCCAGCCGAGGACTGGCAAACAGACAGCACCAGTGTGGGTTTTTTCATACAAGAGGGTATTCTATATCTCAAACCAGCTTGTAGTTTAGAACGAAGCTCAAATAAGAAAACAACAAACAATGAACAGAACCAGCCTTTAGTACATCAGAGTCACTCACCAGGCAGCTGAAGTGTGAACCCACTGGCACTGTCTATGAGCCTAAGTCACAAACAAATTCAGGATCTCCACATCCCAGTTCGGGATTCTGCCTGCTAAATGGGAGTTACCAAATCTACGAGTAGTAGCCAGTACCTTTATCCTTAACTGCTCAATTTCCATGCCCATTTACCTTCTTGCCGCCAATGTACCCTCCAGAAGCACCAAAGCTCTTGGTGAATGTTCCCATCATAACGTCCACATCCTCAGGATCCAGGCCAAAGTAATCCACCACACCTCGACCATTAGGGCCCAGCGCCCCAATGCTGTGAGCTTCATCTAGATACAAGTATGCCTTGTACTTCTTCTTAAGAGCAATCACTTCAGGAAGGCGAACAATAGATCCCTCCATGCTGGCAAAACAGTAAAAACATACTGAGACGTTTTTACTCTCAAAATTATGAGTTGGCTATTTTATTATCATTAATTTTTTAAGTTCATTGACTTTTTAAATGGTCTAATAACTTCGCCTGTGGTTTTAAACTGGCAAAGTTAGATGATGCCATAGCTAAGCAGATGCCTAGGAGAAAGGAGATGATCTCCTAAAACAAGCACCAGAACACAACTGATCTTAATTTACCACAGAGGGCTAAAGGTCACAGAAGATTCTTCTAAAGCTTGTAATTATAGACAACACTAGACTTTGTATCGCACTGCATATGTAATTAAAATCATACAAACTAAGAATTAAAAAAATTAGCAAGTTAAGGGAATAAGTGCAAAGGCTGCAAATAGGTAACCAAAATAAAATATTTAAAATTAAATGGTTATACTTCTTGACATACTGGAAAACATATTCCAATTCTTGCCCCTATGTATAAATTCCCCCTACAAACTAGAAAAATAAGAGGCCCAAACAGAAAGGAGATTTGGGGACCTTGTAACATGATGGAAAGAATAAAAAAGACTTGTATTCTCTAGAAGCTAACTCTGCTTCTGGATGTTACAACAAGCCATGCACACTGTCTCCTCAGTTTCAAGGATGAGGGAGTAGGGGGTCTAGGTTAGTATTAGTATTCAGTTTAAAAATCCTATGGCTTCACGGAGCCAACTCAGCAAGATAAGAATAATGAATCAGGATTACCTATATATTCCCTCCACAAGGATCAGAATCTTCTTCCAGGGCCTTCGTGTCCGAGGCTGACCATAAACAATGGCATCTTTCAATAGCTTCTCTAGGCTTTGCATATCTACAGCACACAAAAAAGAATTTAAGCATAAAGTAACTTCCTCTTTCCTAACTTTATTCCCGAGAAATGAAATGATGTATTTCTTATTCAGGCAGTGTATCTCAGATAGCAATGGACTTTAAGAACATTAGAACTGGGCTGAAAAAGGGCAAAATGAGTGAGTTACTGCTAGTTTGAATTAAAATCTAAAATGTAACAAATGTTCAAAACCAGAGAACCTCAATACATGACTGTGGCACAGTAAAGTCAGTTAATTAGCATGCTTATGAAATGACTAATGTTTCCTGTCAAATACATTGCCATTCAGTTAGCTTTTTTTGTATTTAGAAAATTAACTCTTATCTTTAATCCTCGAGTCATTCAGTAATGAATGCAGAAAGAACACTGAGTAAGAGTGTATGAATAACCTACTATAAATACATCTGCTTCCTAAAAAGCAAATATAGGTATGGGGGGAATACTCTAAAGTACATGCCCATTTCCTTTCACCTAGGATATACTCAATAAACACTTGGTAAATAGCTTTATCTTTTACTGAGTTAAACATACATCATTCTGGGCATGCACTGATCTCTGTCTGACTTATCTGCTGTCTATATACAACCAAATTCTTGTGGTTCTGTTGGTCTTCAAGGTGATTAACAGCCCTAAGGAAACAACTTGGTTGGTAGTACCATTAATGAGGATCATAATTTTCCTGTTAAAGATAAATGCTTTGAAGACCATTGTTGCCACCACTATAGACTCATTCTTAAAATTTTTGCCCTGAAGTAATGCCCTTAAGAAAGCTCCCCAAAAATCTATGCAACATTAAGCCTGGTCTGCATTTAATAGGATTTGGAGACACCCCACCATAAAATCTGATTTTATAGTCTTTATAAAAACTGTAAAGGACGGGGTTATGGAGTTTGTTCTCTTCACAAAAGGACTTTGGTAGAAAAAAGAAATAAGGTAATACAAACATACACCACAAAGACAAGTAAGATAGCCAAAGTATGTGACTGTTTACAGTCTGCTACCTAAACCACAGATACGAGATGCTGCCACAGAAATTAAGCTTCTGATCTGAAGCCTCTAGTCCTGCTGCAGAGGGCAATGTGTGGCAATCAAAAAGAGACAAGTAAAAATGTACTCATTGTTTTAGTTTCCTCTGTTTACACACATAAAGAGAAAAATAAATACTGACTCATCAAAATTTTAGATGAAATATCTACAGAAGAATGTTTAAGTATATTATCAACTTAGGAAAAACAATCCAGTATCTCTCTCATATTATGCTCCCCAAATCCCAAGTAAAATGAAGATTTAAATAAAAAAATATACTACAAAACTACTAGAAGAAAATACAAAGAGAATAACCATATTATCTTAGAATGGGGATGGCCTTAATGCAAAATCCAAGTCATCAGACAATAAATGTGACAACATAAGCATCTTAGTAAGTCTGCACAGCAAGACAATGGAAAACAAAGTAAAAAACAAAGTAAACATGATTAAAAAAAAAAAGGATAATATAAAAGGCTCTTGTAATCAGTAAAAAAAGAGAAACTGTTTGAAAATGGCTAATTTACAGAGTACAAAAACTACTATATAAAAAGTTGTTGGATACCTAATAATCAAAGAAATAAAAATTTACATGTTATTGACTTAACAGAGTAGGAAAGATTTAGAATGATTCATAATGGCCTATGTTAGCTTGTGAGTCACACACAGTCATGTTGAAAAAATCTGAACAATGCTCGGGGGCAATTTGGAAAAGTACAAAAATACCTGTACCCTTTTAACCAGGCATTCTAAAACTGCTAGGCATTTATCCTAAGGCCATTGTGCAAAACTGTGGGCACAGGTAGTGCTATTTCTAGTAGAAAAATTGAGAAGCAACTTCAGTGTCCATACTGAGAGATGGACTGAGAAAAGGCACCTACAAACACAGCTGCCACTCTGGCATCACAGGAAGAGGAGAAGCACATGTATTACCAAAAAAGGTTCACAATGTGTTGTTTAGAAAAGAGCAGGTTACACAATGGTGTTTAATAAATCCATTTACATAAAACAAAATACTGTTTGCATCATTCTCATTGTAAAACAGTTTAGATAAGACAAAGATAAAAGAAAGAAACTATTACCATTCATAAATCTTCCATCCAGAGGCACACACCTAAGATCTGGGTGTATATTCTAGACTTTTTTCTGTACATGTACACATTTTGGTAAAAGATAATATTAAATATATAGTTTGGTAATCTTTCCTCTCAACATGTGACTTCTTTTAACTACAAAAGTTATGTATTTTTATTGTAAATAATTATTTTAATAATATACAAAGATATTTCCATTTAGGTATAAAGTTTTGGTTTAGTGCCTACCACCTTTCTCTTTATTTTTACATCATCTGTTCACATTTGTACTTCAGTATCTGTCTATTGTATTCTAACTACCACTCTGTCTATAGTCTCAGCGATCCTTGAGATCAGAGATCCTGCTTTATTCATTTCAATACCTCAGTGTTATGGCAAGATACCCCACAGGCATGTAGTGAATGCATACTGAACAAATGACTTTAAACAAAGATGAAAAAGTTGAAAGTTAAATAAAAGGAGAACATTGTATTTGTACCAAAAGGTTTCCTTCAGCCTCTATTTTTATTATGATGAGGAAGAGAATAACTTTTAAAAGATTGGACCAAAAAGACATTTTTAAATGTTGCTACTTCAGTGTCACTTACATTTTCTAATATTAATGTAACTGAAGTTAACACTGCCACTAACCCAGAGAAAATTAAACACTGAGGCCAACAGTGAATTCCTCAAGAAACTCACTGTTGTGTTTGAAGACTCGAATGGTTGCTCCCGAGAGTCTGGCTCCTAGAACCAGGGATGCATGGTTCAGCTCATCACTCAGAATCAGGCAACCCTGGAAAAACACAAGCACAGGAAAGGAAGAAGCTGGGGGGAACGGTTCAGTCACACAAATTACCAAATGCTAAAGCCATTAATAGCAATTACATTTTATTAAGGAAAGCTTATACAATGGCAAAGCTATTAATCTCAAGAAGAAAAAAGAGGGAGTTCCCTGATGGTGTAGCGGCTTGGGGCTTCGGCGCTGGTGCTGTCGGCGCTGCGGCCTGGGTTCGATTCCCGGTCAGGGAGCTGCCCACATACCAAAAAGCAAAAAAAAAAGAAGAAAAAAGAAGTAGATGCAATTCTAGCCTTTTAATATCTTCCTGAGATGGACATAAATATTCAGATATATAACAGTAAGTTTTATTTATACCTAAAATCTGATATATCAGATAGACTTTACAGGGTTTCAGTTTTATTGCTGTGATGGAACGCCTTGAGTTTTGGTATGATGTACCACTTCATTCGTGGAAAAGGTGTCTGGGGGAGGAGGGAGCTGAGGGAGCAGTGCCTGCAGAAACAGTGAATTCTTTCTCTCACTCTTACCATAGCCAGAGTTCAATGAGGATTCCACTTATTAATCTTTTCCAAAAGTGACCTGAGTTTTGTTAAGGGCCTCAGTTTTACCTTTATAAGTCCCTGAACAAGTTTTGCTCTAACATGCAAACGTGGGTTTCTGTGAAGGCAGTAAGAAAAATCTAAAGCTCTCAGGATTTTCAGTTCTTCCCCAGTTTTTACTCTTCCACATTTCATGAAGGCTCCAACCCGTAAGTCCTAAACTCAGAAACAGGTTTATCTCTGTCAACAATGGCCTCAAAATAACCAATCAGACGAAAAAAGATACAGAAGTATCAGCACACTAGAAGGGAGAGAAAAAAAATATAGACATTTACATATATGCTTATTTATTACAGGATACCCTGGAGGGATACTTAAGAAACCTGTAATAGCAGTTGTCTGTCTGAAATTTTTACTGTGTAAAGGTTTTATTACTAAGATAAAAAAGTTACCCAATGGAAAATGTGCAGATTAAAAATGAAGAGAAGCAGATTTGGAGGCACCAATACTAGACTAATGGTTTTAAAAATTTATATATGTCTATGCATACACACAGATATGTGTATGCACAAGTTAGTATGTATTCATACATTTTCTAGCTCTGTCCACTGAGGAGTGAGAAGCAGTGATAGCAATAAACCCTAATAGCAATAAACACACCAAATCTTGGTTTCTAAATACCATCCTCCAATAAAAGAAACCAGGATTCAATGGAGAACTAACTGGTTGATCCCAAGGCTAGGACAGGTAAAAAAGAGCCTGGAGCATCTTGGTAGGCTACAAAGTAAGTGCTTCAGAAAAAAAGAAAAAAACCAAAAGATGGTGCATATTCAAAAGGTACAGGAGCCCACCTGAAAGATTTCCCAATGGCCCAAACTGAAACAACTTGAGCAACAAAATAAAACAACTTGAGCAATCATATAGGAGCTAAGTAATAGAATATTTATGAATGCACATTTAATATAACTAAATGCAATGAGGATATTTGATTGGAAACTGGAACAGAAAAATGGTATCAGTGGAAAAACTGATGAAATTGAAATAAGTTCTGTACTGTGGTTAATAGTATTGGATAAAGGTTAGTGTCTTAGGCTTGATTTATGTTCTGCTGTTACATAAGATGTTAACCCAAAGGGAAGCTGAATGAAGGGTATACAGGAACTCCCTGTACCCTCTTGAAACTCTTCTGTAAGTCTAAATGCAACTTTGGGGAAAAGTGTTAAAATTGAAAAAACGTGAGAGACACTAGGAGAGAGGTTGAATTTCCCTTAAAGTCTTCAAAACCTTTACTTAGACACTCTTGGTATTCCACTATACTTTAAGAGGACCCTCTCCTTTCCCTCCACACAATTTTATTTCTTCTCTTTCCAGCTGACTTTTTTCATGGCAAAATCTGCAATAAATTGTGTTATTTTGTTTATTAACCTCCTTTTCAGACAGCCTTATTCACCATGTCTATGTATCATCAATCTACTATGCAGCTCTATGATATACCTGGTTCAAAAATAAAAATTAAATACCAGCAGTTAACATCTAAGTGCTTAATATATTTCAGGCATTATGTTAAGGGTTTTAAACACATTATTACTTTTAATCTCCGCAACAAATATTTGAGGTAGGTAAACTATTATTATCCCCACTTTACATATGTGGAAACTTCCATTTGGAGTAGTTACAAATCTTGCCCAGGGTCAAAATCCTGAAAGTGACACAATATAAAGCTTCTGCTTCCAGAACACATGCGCTTAGTCAATATACTGTCTCCCCTGCCTTTTAAGCTGAATAATCAACCACCTCACACAGAAATTCAGTATCAGAGTCAAAGAAATATTAAAACTGCATTAGTTGCTGCCTTTATTGGATTAAATATATCTAATAACATTTCAACTATGTTTGATTTGAAAGATAAATCTTCAAGGTAGTATCTTCCATGTCTGTATGTAAGAAATCTAACTCTAGATAGTGATTGTTAGTTTGTGAGCATTCAAGGACAAGCCAATGAGATCATTTAACCCTCTTATATGAAAAATTCTAAGAAATTCCAAATAAACATCTCAAGTTTATAATGCCAAAATGCAGGACAATTAAGTACTGTAATTAATGTGAAGTCAAAGAACCACACATTTCCCTTTCAAGGAATTGATCCATTGTATCTAAATTGTTGAATTTATTGACATAAAGTTTTTTACATTTCCTTATTATCCTTTTAATAAGATGTACAGTGATGTGCTTTCTCTCATTACTGCTACTGCTAATTTGTGTCTTCTCTTTTTATCTGGACCAGTCTGGCTAGAGATGTATCAATTTCATTCATTTTCTCAAAGAATCAGCTTTGGTTTCACTGACTTGTCTATTCACTGGTTGTCTATTTTCTAATTCTTTGATTTCTGCATTTACCTTCATTGTATCTTTCTTCTGGAATCTTTGGGTTTAATTTGCTCCTCATTTTCTAATTTTGTAAAGTAAAAGTTTAGGTGACTAATTCAAATTCTTCTTTATTCCTGATGTAAGCATTTAAAGCTATAAAATTCCATCTGAGCATTGCTTTAGCTTCATCCCACAAATTGTGATGTTACATTTTCAATTAGTTCAAGTATATTCTATTTTGTCTTTCTTTGACCAATGGGTTATTTAAAAGTGTATTGTTTAATTTTCAAAGATTCAAGATTTTCCAGGTATCTTTGTGTTAATGATTTCTAATTTAATTCCATTATCATCAGAAAACACATTATCGTTGAATAATTTCAATTATTTTAAATTACTTAAAATTTGTTTAATGGTCCCAAAAATGGTCTTTCTTGGAAAAATGTTTTGCTGTTGGGTGAAGTGTTTCATTAACATCAATTAGTCAAGTCAGTTGAGAGTGACTTTCAAGTGTCCTATATCCTCAGATTTCATTCTAGTTTTTCTATCAATCATTGAGAGAGATCGCTAAGTATACTTCTGTATTTGTCTATTTCTCCTTTCAGCCTCATCAATTTCTGCTTCATGTACTTCAAAGCACTATTATTAAGTACCTATACATTTAAAGTTGTATGTCCTCTTAATGAATAACCTCCTTTATCATTATGCAATGTTCCTCCTCTTTATCCCCCAAAATATTCCTTGCTCTGAAATCTTTGTTTATGTTGATATAGTAACACCAACTTTCTTTTGATTATTGTTAGCATGCTATATTTTTCTATACTTTTACTTTTAATGTACCCGTATCTTTAAAGTAGGTTTCTGGTGGAAATCTACTTAATTTTATCTAATCTGACAGTCTTCTACTTGGGATGTATAAACCATTTACATTTAATGTAGTAGCAATATAGTTGGGTTTAAATCTCTCTTGCTATTTGTGTTCCACTTGCATCAACTGTTCCTTAGGGAACCACACAGTTACATAACTGAAAAGTACTTTAGAATTAACTTAATCCAAGTACCTCATTTTACAAAGGAAAATTTGAGGCTCAGAAAGGTTATGACATTGTTCACAGCCACACAGTTAAATCTAACCATATAACCAACCAAACAAAACTGAAGTCTTCTGACTCATTAATACACTAATTTTTTTCAATATACCATTCACAGGCATCAATGTTAAAATGAGACTTAAAAACCTTGACGAATCTTTCAAACTAATAGTGCCTATCTGCCAAAATGTTATTTACAACATCTCTTATCTCTTCTTCTACTATCCCCTCACAAACTCTACCCACAGAAAATAAAATACACACACACAATGTATATGTGTGTATATTATTACTTTTAACCTATATTATTAATTTTAACCTAATTATTAACATATATATGTGTGTATATACACACATATACATATACATATAATCTTCCTATATATCACTAAGCAACATGAATCACAGTGAGAACAACAATGTATTTTCATATTTTTCTACTTAGGAAAAACCACCTCTTAAATAAGCTTTCAAACTAAACATTTCTTCTTCCATAATTTTGGCCTTTTATGAGGTTTTAATTTTAGAATCCCTTCGAAACTATATGAAATGAAGACAGCAAGAGTCACCAAATGGAAGAGGAAAAGGATCACTAGTTCTATTAAGAAAACTTCAACTGATACAAGTCTCCAGGGGATGTACTTATCCAAATTATTTGTGACAGAAACATCTTTGGGTAAACTGTGTTTAGCCTATGTCCTAAAGTTTATAATAGCTTCTGGCTTGCTCTGAATGCTTTATAAAACAAAGTAAGATCTACATGAGGGGAGTTTTCATTAATGACAAACTAAATCTTACTTTGCTAACAAGAGCAGGAATATTCATTGAATTTGTTGCAAATCCCATGCCATATGCCATAGCAGCTTCTACTCCCAAGAAACTTGCCACAAGCTTCTCCAGTTCTTCATGTTTGTCCAGGTTCCCTGTGTGAAAAAGTTAATAAAGTCAATACTACCAAATCCCAAATGTAAGAATCCTTCAGTATTTTATAAAAAGAAATCACAGTCTACATCAAGCTTGTCCAACCTGCGGCCCACAGGCCCCATGTGGCCCAGGATGGTTTTGAATACAGCCCAACACAAATTTGCCAACTTTCTTAAAACATTATGAAAATTACGCATGGACCTTTTTTTTTTTTTTTTTTTTTTAGCTCATCAGCTATCATTAGTGTTAGTGTATTTTATGTGTGGTCCAAGACAATTCTTCTTCTTCCAATGTGTCCCAGGGAAGCCCAAGGGTTGGACACCCCTGGTGTACATGTTGAAACTTTTTCAGACTAAGATCATAAAGAACACAACAGTTGAATAAATTCAGATTCAGCATCTGTGGTGGAATTTCTGTAAGAGGGTTACAAACAAGTTCTCTCATTCTATTCATACATGATAGTTCCAGATTTAGGCTTTAAGAGGCCTGGCTACATCTGTTTTTATATTTTTGAAGTCAGCTCCCAAGTAAAAGCATCTAATTAGCCTGTTGTAAAGACATGATGTGGAGAGAAAGGGGAGCTCTGAGGGATAAAAGACTAGGTGGGGGAGGGGACCTCAGCTGACTCCACTATCCAGCTGAGGAGCAGACATGTGGATGAACTATCTTGGACACTCTATGCTCAGTCATAATGACCCACATGGAGCTGAGATCAATGACAAGCCCTCCCCAAATCACAAGCAAATAAATGTATGTTTCTGTTTTAAGTCACTAAGTTTTGGGACGGTTTGTTATGTAGCAAAAGACAAGTTAAATAGCACCTTCCTTCACTTTGATCTGACTGGTAAGTTTGCATTGTGATTTTACATCAGTAATGAGATTTGTCAGAGTCAAACAACACTGATCAATGACATTGGCTACATGCGAAGAGAAAAGATGCTGAGAAAGAAGACTGCTGAATTTGGATGCCATGTGTCCTTAAAATTTAATCAAATCATTTAACTTGGGTGTGTCCACCCAATCTTTTGGCTTCCATGGGCCCCACATAAAATACACTAACACTAATGATAGCTGATGAGCTCAAAAGAAGGTCACAAAAAAAAATCTCATAATGTTTTAAGAACGTTTATGAATTTGTTGGGTTGCAGTCAAAGTCATCCTGGGCGCATACAGCCCTTGGGCCGTGAGTTAGACAAGTTTCATTTAATTTCTCTGGGCCTCAGTTTCTTATCTGTTAAATATCAAGAATAATATTTCCTCTATCTACCTCATGACATGTTATGAGTTAGTATGTTCAAGCACTTTATAAGATTTAAGTGCCATATGGATGTTAAGTATATGTTGTCACACTCTATGTTGTCACTGAGGACTCCAAGTTAGCAGATGTACATGCCAATTTCTAGACCTGTGAGAGATTAACAATGAATTGTTTTTTTAATCCACTAAGCTTCAATGTGATTCACAGTGATAAAAATCCAGAAACATGCTCTATAACTTCTATGGCTATCAGTTCTTTGGAACAAAATGGAAGAATTTGGAATCTTTCTTTGAACTAGTATATACAGTTAAATTTTTCTGTAAATCTGTTAACCTTTGTATTTTATAGACTTGCATTTGTAAGAATTAGCATTTATCGAGTGTTTACCATGTTGTAAGCACTTTACGCGAATTAGCTTATTTAATTCTTAAAATAGCCCTACACTGTAGGAATCATTATTAGTCCCAAATTACCACAATGGAAACAGATTAACCCTCATATGCCCATAAGCTCAGTACTGGTAAGTGGTGTTTTTAACCACCCACTATCATTTGCAAAAGTCATTAAAATTGGAGCTCCCTGGTGGTGTAGTGGCTTAAGGCTTCGGCGCTGGTGCTGTCAGCGCTGCAGCCTGGGTTCGATCCCCAGCCAGGGAAATATCCACATACCAAAAAAAAAAAATAGAAAGTCATTAAAATTATAAATGAACAAATATGTATTAAACTTTTCCAGATATATTCTATATCTTTAACATAATGGAAAAGATAAATATGTCTCAAAATATATTAAAAGCATTAAAATCATCCATTGCTTCAGAAAAATAAAGCATTCTTTACCTGATCTGAACTACATGGCAAAGAATGTATTAATATTTGGACACTTAATATTCTAGTTCTTTATCAGCATTTTCTCCTCCTGAGCAAAAAAAGCTGAGGACATCAGCCGGCCAAACACAGCCTACACTCACCCATTTCCTGTCGAGTGCTGCACACACCAACTCCATACTCCTCAAGGACTCTGGCTGCTGCTTCTTGACATGATCCAGTATTCCGTGCAAATCCAAGATAGTTGTAGGAACCCATGTTTATAACACCTTTAATTGTATTCCCTGTGTACCTGTTTTTCAACAGCATGAACGTTCATGAAACTAACTCATGAGCCAGTCAAATGCTTACATGTGATAATAAACATACTGGTAATACAAAAGGAAGCACCACATATAGAAGTAGAGAGAATATGGTCTAAATGAAAAGCAGCTCAAACTCACTCTCAATAAGGGAAATATAAGTTAAAATACCAGTTTGCACTTAACAATGAGGAGAAAGATTTAAAAACTGACCACATCAGTTGGTTAGGACAGTCTCCTCTTAACAGTGCAAGTAATAGTATGAGTTGGTACTGTTTTTTGGGAAGGCAGTTTGGCAGCCCTTAGCCATTAAAAGATATTCATACTCTTTCTGACTCAGCAACTGCCACACACACATGAAAAGGTATGCATCAGGATCCTTTTAAGAGTCGCTACAATCATCATGTCCTTTCTCCATGCACACAAACCACTAACATTTCACACAGTGGAAGCTCAGACAGCCTGGGCCCCCAAGTGAGGATGACATGGTTCAGAGGCCCCACCAACCTAAAATAGACATAAAATGTGGACAAGAAACAAACTGTGCTCTTTTAACACTGATATTTGAGGGTATTTAAAATAGGATGATGCAGCCCAACCTGCTATATACTATGTATATCTACACTGTAGAATACTAAGTAGCCATTACAAATGAGGTTGTGTGACTATACACAGGAAGGATATTACTAATATGTTGTTAGCAAGTAAAAAAGCAAGATATAATGTAATTTCTATAGTATGTTGCAAATCAAAAACTACCTATGTGCAACTCCGGTAGCTACAACAGATACATACTCCCCAGAACAGACTTGGTGAAATAAACAGTCAATAAACTAATAATAATGGTTACCTCTGGGAGTGAGGATTTGTGGGGGAGTGGATTTGCAAAGGGATAGTGGTTAGTTGTCATGTTAGTTTCAGTTTATCTGTATTGTTTATCTTTTTTTTTAAATAATGACAATGCAATCATGTAATACTTGAGCAATCTAAATAAAATTTTATAGACATAAAGTTTTCTAAACCATTTAATCCATTTAAGTAAAAACATTCCAAATATCCTTGAATCATTTGAGAAATCAAAACATCCAGAAATAAATTCAGACACTTGTTTCTAGTAAGTAACATGAATGAAAGGATAGTTTTTCTCTGTTCTAGGTCAAATTCTGTTTTCAACTATAACTCAACACAGTATCAAAGTTACAGAAAAATCTCAGTAATAATGAACAATATGCAAGGGAACTAATCATGCTGCATTACTCTCCCAGCTTCTGCTGCTGTTTTGACAGAATGCTGTCAAAATTTGCAACAGAAGACTTTCTGAAGTGGAGAAATGCTTTTTTTGTTGTTGTCAAGAAATAGTTTCCCAGCCAAGACTCACTTGAAGGACCAGTTGTAATCATGAGACTGTCTCTCCATAATGTCCACCCTGGCTCCAGGCACACTACAGATTGGCCGGTTCCAGTTGTCTCTAATTCTCATGTAGAGGTTCCTTGTATAGAAGTTTTCAAAATCCTGATACAATGACACAAAGTCCTGCCAACAAATGGTGAAATACCATAAATTTAACTTAGTTACTTTTTAAAAATTTACAACTTCCCTTTTCATATTGCAAGAGCACTGATACAGAATATATTTTGAAAGGCATCAATTCTGTGTATTTTAAAACAACTATTAATCAGGTAAAAGTCATGTAGCTTTGATGGCTGACATATAAAAAATGGCTGTAAATAAATGGCTGCATAAATGTGGAGACAAAAAATTAAACTAATAAAGAAGGCCTCATAGAAATAAAACATACTAGAACAATTCTGACATTAAATGGTTTTCCTTTCTAATAAAATCAAAAGACTGCTTTTCTGCCACCCCCCATCCTCCGACCCGTGTAAAATACTGATTGGGGGAAATTACACGAAAACCCCTATAATTCCAGTTTCAAACAACCAAAAAAATTCCAAAATTAAGATTCCATTCTCTGCATATTTTCAAGGATCAAAATGAAACAAATTCAAAGAAAAATGATGAACAAAAACCACTAAGAGGTAGCTTATAGAAAGACACCCATCTCCGGTTTCTTGCCTTAGATGGGTGCTTAAAAAACTAAAAAAAAAGTAAATAAATAAATATTCTCAAAATGAATGCCCATGACCAGAAACTTAAAGCCCTTCTTTCCTCCCTGAAATTAAATTATACTAAAGTCTATAAAAAAAATAAAATCACAGTGGAACTAAAATAAATGAATTATGTTCTGTCCCATGTGGTCTAATCACTGCTCAGAACACAACACACGTGATCAGACCACATGAGATCAACTCAACTCCTAAAGGTAATGGGGAAACCAAACAAACAAACAAAAACCTCTTGTGTTCCCAGTTTTACTACAGTCAGCAAACCACTTTACAGATCTAGCCCTCAGATGAGAGCCTGGTGCCAATCTCAATTAATCTGTTAAATAAACTAATCAAAGACATTCAAATTTAAAGCCTTATTGTATATAAGATTTTCACTGCTAAGGAAGACTCTAAAACCTTAAAATTAACAACCTTCCAAGACAATGAGCTCTGAAATGCCTATTAAATAAGCCTCACAGTAGATAAAATTTCCTTACAAAAAGCCTAGCAGAGAAAGTACTCTTAGGAATTTGCAGTACCTGATACCATCTCTCTTGCAACTGGTTCTAACATTTACATTTCTTTAAGAGAAAATTTCCATAAATGATGTGTCTATTACAACTGGAAATTTATTACTTAAATAGTATGCCTCTTTTGATAGTCTTCTCTTCCACATCCAGATTCTAATTAAGGACTTTCTTTTGACTATTATTCACCATGCACTTCTTTTCCAAAGGAAATAAAAAATGTCATCTCCATGCTCAGTACTGTTTCAACAGGGTAAATAGTACTAACTCTTCCCGATTTCATTTCTTTATAACCTTTCTAAACACTGCACATTAATTTTACAGGTATTAACAATACTTGAGAGAAATACTCCATCAGACAAATTTTTATTAGCAACAAGGAGCAGTATGTTTTGTTTTTACAACAGAAACATCAGAAAAAAGAAAATCTTAAGTCTGGTCCTTGCTTCCAGAAAGGTTATCAAATCCCAATACAGAAAAAAGGCTGCAGGCTAGAATGAGGCAGAGCTTTGGGTAACCAGTGACAAAGCTGGCTGTGGTTAAGAGGAATGGGATGAGTTCCAATCTCCTGAACAGAATGCCAAGGTCAGGGAGCTCCACCTCTCCTTATCCTTACAAGGAGAACCATTAAGTCCCTGAAATGAGAACAAACTTGTACTGTGAAGCTGTCACTGCGAGAGATGTTGGAAACCAAATGCAGGTGGGACAGCTAAATTCCAAGAGAGTGGCTCTGACTGCAGGTAGAAGTTTGATAGAGAGATATGAACAGAACTGCAGCTAACTGAGCTCACTGCAGTCCAGCAATGAAGTGAGAAAGGAGACAGGAGAGATCACTATTTGGGGTTCCAATTCTAGGCAACAGGAATGTTTGTTTCCAAAAACACCAAATACACTTTGAATACTCTAGGACTAGGGTTAAACTAAAGGACCTGTCTTTTCATTCATTCATTCATTCATCCATTCATTCAAACATCTACTGAACACTCAATATACAGTTGAATTCTTTGCAAGACTCAGGATACATTAAAAAACAAGACAATTCTCTCTGCCCAACAATGACACGCCCACTATTCTTATCCTCATCTCCCACATCTCGCTCACGTTCCTTCTCAGTTCAGTCATTGTAAAATAGTTTTAGTTAGCGCCAATGAGTACTCATTTGCTCAGTCACTGAGCAAACATGTACTGAGCAGTACTTCCCAGGCACTAAGTGAAGCACTGGGGATAAAAATGAGCAAGAACCTCCACACTCCCAAGGATCTCTTAGTGCAGTGGAGAGGCACACAGTTACAATGCAACATAACAAGAACTGTAAAAGGACGCTTACCCAGAGAGGGCCTAACTGGTAGGTGAGTGGCAAAAACAGAGTCAAACTCAAGCCTTAAGGATGTACGCTTCATGGACATTTTTCTGGAAGCTCTTGACAAACCCCATTATAGAAGCACAATACAAGGTAAGTAGAGACCAACAATACCTAGTTGAGATTACATTCTGGACTTCTAGGTTCTAGCCTCAAAGAGAAAACTCCAAATTCACAGATTTGTTAATTAGGGATCAGTAAAGATCTTATCAAAAGCGGTATAGGGTCATCTCAATAGTCAATAAATATCCTTTATTTTTTAAGCCTATTTAATGCGAGCCTTCTAAAAAAGCATCCTATACTGTTTTAAATAAATAGGCAGGGAGTTCCCTGATGGTGTAGTGGTTTAAGGCTTCGGGCTGGTGCTGTCGGCGCTGCGGCCTGGGTTCGATTCCCGGTCAGGGAGCTACCCACATACCAAAAAGCAAATAAATAAATAAATAAATAAATATAAACAAATAAATAGGCACCGTCTAGTCTAGTGTCTATGCAGGTCTTAAAATCACGGCGGGGGGCTGGGTGCTACCACTTTTAGAAACTGATTTTAGGGCAATTGAGTATGTGTGTTAAAAGCAATCTGGCCAATATAGGTGTCCAAAAACTTTTATGTGATGATAAAGATGATGAATAATCACATCGAGAGCAATAAGACTTTCCAGGTGCTTTACACATATTTTCTCTTAACTAAACCTGTACCCTCTTATAGATACTGTTACTTCTATTTTTAGAAAGGCAAAATGTCTTTCCCAATTAGGGAACCAGTCAGTAGCAGAGCCAAGAGCTGATCCAGGTCTTTTAATTACAAAGTCTGTACTCCTAACCCAATGTCACGCTGCCTCTCATTCTGTGCTACTGCTAAAATCAATCTGAGATACTCTCTACAGCACTCAGAGTACCTGAAGACCACTGTGCTCTTGGCCTTCCCACACTTTCTATGTTCTGCTTGTTCAGAACAGTGCATGTGTACTTACCTGTGTGTGTGCACACGCACAGCTGGAAGGCCAGATACCCGTATTTCCAGGTACCCGCATGACAGGGTTGTGGTTGTGGTGTGGATACTACTGGTGACGTGCACACACAAGACAGGGAATTGTCTACTCCCTATCACTAGAACACTAAGTATGTAACTAAAACTTGATTTCTTTATGAGAAATACTATACTCATTCTCCAACAAAAATTGTTCTCTAATGCTACTAACTAACATCTGTGGTGGTAAAATGAGGTATGAGAAAGTAAAGGTTCTTAGAAAATACAACTTTTGAAAATGAAATGTGAATTACCAAATTCAACAATGGTTTGGAGCAATGACATGTTCAAATTCTCCAATCAAATTCTCTTTCTCCACAAGAAAATTCAATTAGTGAAAATATTATATTGAATGTTTCAGCCAGTTTAAAAACACAAACACAAAAAAACAAAATAAAAAACTCTGCCAATCAGTTTAGTGTAACCTAAATAAGCACCACAGTGGGGGCTGAGGAGGAACTGAACATGCAGCTGACTTTCAGGGTGAGGATCAGGCTATCAAAAAGCTATGACTGCAAATTTAGTTTCCCAATGTCTCAAGATAAACTCCAGAATCTACTGTACAAAAGGAATGTGGCTCCCATGACAAGGAAACTTTCTCTGAAAAGCTAAGTAATGGTAGCCATGTGTGGATACATATATCCATATAGAAAAATACCTGAATAAACGTGTACTTACCTACTCTGCATTCAGACTGGTCTTTCAGCCGTATTAAGTAAATGAGGTAGATGACCAGAATCCTTAGGGAAATGTTTTACTTTGAATTTCAGAGGTCAAGGGCAAGGGCTCCACTTTCCCAAAGCCCAGTTTATTTCTTCCATGTAAAAACATAGTCAAAATGTAGGAGAACAATTTCTTGAGAATTAACAATTTCTATCATAATCTAGATTGAACTTACCAGTGATATTATATACCTAAATTTCACTTCTTTAAAATCTATACTATATCCAGAAATATGCCCTTTCTTCTTTACCTTACTTTATTAGGTTATCATATAAAATTGTCATTTTTGCAGTTGAAAAACAAATATTAGCAATTTCACATGATTCAATGTAACATTTATTGATTAAAACACAAAGAAAATTGGAATGTATTCACAAGTTTGGGAAAGGAAATATATTTTAACAAAGAGCAAAAAGCACTATTCATAAAGGAAAATGGAAATTTTGCTTACTTCAAAAGAACCTGCATTCACCAAAAGATACCACACATAGAATGAAAAGGTAGGCCACAAAAGGGGAAAGAAAGCTGCAAAATGTCTCTTAGAATAAATAAAGATTTCATACAAACCACTAAGAAAAAGAAACTCAACAGAAAAACAAGCAGAAGATGTGAATAGGAACTTCACAAAACAGGGACTTCCAATGACCATTAACCATCTGAGAAGCTTCACTGGGCAATGGAGAAATACAAACTGAAACTACAATCAGATACGAGTCATTTATAGGATTGGAAAAAATTTTAAAGTCTCACAATAGTAAGTATTGGAAAGGATGTGGAACAATGAGAATTCGCAAACACAGCTGGTAGGTGTATAAAATAGCACAATCACTTTGGAAAACTGTTTGGCACTATCCAGTGAAAGGGAAGACACAAATACTCTCTGACCCCATAATTCCAAGCCTGGAGATACTCATGTAGACATGCCTAGGAGACATGCCTAGGAAACACATTATCACAGTATTTACAGCAGCTTTATTAGTCACGCACAAGAAGTGGAAAAAAATCAATGCCATTTTTATGAGAGTGGATAAACTGACTCTGGTTGGTAAGCCCTCAATGCTACACCCAGACAATGTATTCTGGAATTGTACACCTGGAACCTATGTAATTTTCACTAACCAATATCACCCCAATAAATTTAACAATAAAAAGAAAGAAATAGAAAAGAAAGCAAATGAAAAAACATATTAAGAGTGGATAAAAAGATTGTGGTATCTCTTACAATGAGATACTATACAATGAAGATGAAGCAGACACACACAACACAGCTGAATCCTAGGATGAGTAAACAAAGAAAGGCACAAACGCACACTCATATATACATATAATATAAATCCATTTAGATAGAGTGCAAAAAACAGGCCTAACTAAATTCTGTTGTTTAAAGGTACATACACAGGTGATAAAACCATGAGGAAAATCAGGGAAAGGGAGAAGGATGACTGAGAAGGTGGACATGGGGGGAGTGTTTCTATGGTGATAGCTATGTACTTAAATAAGCACTCATTATATCTACACTTACCTTTTATTAACCTTTCTAAATGTTTGTTGTACACTTGTGTATACTGCTTACATACAAGGGCTGTCCAGAAAAATTCCAGCCATAAACGACTCTATTGTTCACATTACATGGCTGGAGACTTTCCGGACAAGCCCTCGCATATATCTAACAGAAAGGTTAAAACATAAGTGTTCTAATTAAATAAATCTCATACTTACTATACAGAAGAAAAAACCATTTTCTATGACACAGAATTTATTCTGAAAGTTTATGTGACAGTGTGTTGAACTGCCTGACTCAACAACGTGTACCTCAATTTACTTAACCTGATGCCCGATTACAAGGAAACCTACTTGTGTGATGGTGCCGACACTTTCCTACCTGGAGAAGATTTGGGTGCCTCAGAACTCAGCCACCGGAAGTGAAGGCTACATACACACCTGAAACCTTTTCTGTAAAAACACACTAACGCTGTTTAAGGTTACTACAGTATTGCTGAAATATTCCAAGCATTTGATGATAATAAATAACACTACACACCAAAGACAGGCTAGTGAAAAAAGTCTACAGTGTTCTGAATTTTTATTTTGGCAATGTCTTTGCTAGAGAAGGAAACAACCTCATAAGATATATATATAGAAATAGCTGAAACATGACAAAATTGTTTCAAAACTTAAGAGAATTTTAAAATCCCAAATAATTTCCACCTGAAAAAGTATTGAAAATAGTCATTCTATGGTTAAAAAGCATTAAACAGATAAGAGTACTCATTTTATAAACCATTAAAAAATGCTATCTTTACCTCCATTTAATGAAGAAAATTAGGTAAAATAACTCATGAAAGATTATTAGACTTTAAAATCTTCTATGATTAAGAGCTGTTCCTACTGTTCATATAAGTCATACTGCTGTTTATTCTGCCCCGTTTTTGGTGGCACCATGACGAAGTAACCACTTGAGCTAAAGCCGACCCTCTGCCCTGTTTTTAATGCTAAAGACAGGAAGCCACTTCCTGTCAAGGCTGTCCATGAAGGCATGAGGTATGATTTCAAAGTTAAAGATACTTGTTTTCCCTAGATCACAGGTTACTGGCAAGGTTATGACACCTTACCGAGTTGTTTGTACAGTGCTGCCAAAATTAGAGCATGGTGACAAGTTTGCAAACTTGTCAGATTTTGGGTACAATGACAGCTCTGATGGCCATTCCAGAAAAAGAGTTCCAAAACTGCTCTGAAGGGTGGATTAGGTGCTGGCATCGGTGCATAGCTTCCCAAGGGGAAGATAACCAGAGTGAAATTGAGCAATGAGGTATGTAGCACTTTTTCTAGGATGAGTTTGTGAAATTAATTGTCTGACTTCATATGTCAGGGGATTTTACTCAAAAAGGAGCAAAGAATGGAGTAGTATTAGATAGAAGAGAAAAACGGCTGTTTTTTGGTTTGTTTGTTTTTTAAGATGGGAGAAACAACATGTCAATGCTACTGGGAATGAACTTGCAGAGAAGAACAAATTATTACAAAGCTGACTCACCAGAACCCTAATGGTCAAAACTGGATGTGTATTAAACAAGAGTACTGACCAGCCATCATGTGTTATCTCTAACAAACTCCACTGCATGGCCAGATCTAAGAACAGGAGTATACTTTTTTACATTTTCAGTTATTTACTACCAAAGTTATTGTGACATTTTCAAAATAAATAAAACCAAAACACAGTTTAAAATCTAAGGGAACTTCAACATGGTTTCTTAAACTGGGATCTAAGAACTGTTGAGGGCTTATGGATAGTGTCTCAGGGATCATGAATTCAATGATCATTTTTAACTTTACTTTTTCATTTTGATAAGCATTTTAAAATCGGTTTACCAGTCTAACATGCAAGAGTATTAAATTTAAACTCAGAATGACGTAGGAGATCAGACAGGGCACTAGCTCTTTAAATGTTTACATTCTTAGTTAATAGTAAAAAACAGTTCCAAACTGCTTAATGCAATGAAAAGCTGAATAAAGTGAAACCTAAAAATGCAAAAGACAAAAATGACTTGCTAAAACAAGCTACACTGTTGCTCCCAACAAAAAAATCCCAATAGGTGACAGGGAAACTTGCAAAGCTAGTAATGTCACTAGTGCAAAAAGATACAGTGGTAATGTACTACAAAATTCTTTTAGAAGGCTCATTTTGGATATAGCTTCCTACCAGTGAAAAATCCCTAGAGTATATAAAAATAGAAGATTGCTCTATACAATGGAATGATTCAGCAGTAAAAATAAAGAATTACTGAAATACACCACAACATGGATGAACCTCAAAACCATTATTATGTCAACTGAAAGCCAGACACAAAAGATCACACACTGTATAATCCTATTGATATGAAATATCTGAAGACAGAAGGTAGATCAGTGGTTGCCTAGGGTGGGGAAGGAGAGGTAGGAACAACTAACTGCCAGTGGGCATAGGGATTTTTTCAGATGATAAAATGTTATAAAAATTAGATTATGGTCCTGGCTGCACACCTCTGTACAAAACAATGAATTGTACATTTTAAACAGGTAACCTTTATGGTATATATTAATCTCAATAAAGCTATCAAAAAAAGTAGATGACCACTGGCCTGAGCGTCACACATACCACAGAACAATGGGAAGTAGCAGTCTTTTTCAAATTCATGGCACTAAAAGACAAGCCAACTGGCAATCGCAGCTTAATACATCAGGCAACAATACTACATCAACAGTTTCCAAAGATAATGCTAAAATGACAATTATCAGAATATTCTTAGTAAGCTATGTTTTAAGGAGGCCAAAAATAAAATCCTTCCAAGAACTCTTATTAATATATTTCAGTTTTCTTCTTTTGTATCTTGAAAATTAAACATATCAGGATGTGGACATACAATGTCCCCCTATTCTATTTCCCACTATCCTATCCCCTCATTTCTGAATATTTGATCACAAACAAACCGTAGAGGCAAAAATATCAAAGTTGGGAGTTCCCTGGTGGTGTAGTGGCTAAGGCTTCGGCGCTGTCGACGCTGTGGCCTGGGTTCAGTTCCCAGCCAGGGAACTACCAACATTAAAAAAAAAAAAAAGTCAAAGTTTAGTAACTGTGTGGTAACTACCTACCTTAATTTACTCCTTAGACTTTAGGTATTTCCTATCTGAATATTAGAACATTTTCACTAATTCAAGCTTTTGCTTTACCTATCACATGAATGTTTCTGGATTACTAACTTTATTGCACATAACAAAAGAAATAAACCACAGAGTGGGAAAAACAATATCCTTATCCAAACCAGCACTATTAACAGAGGATAAAGCAGTAAAGAATTCCAAGAATTTTATGCAATGTCTATAAAACAAACATTGCATAACTCATCTTTACTAGTATAGTAGGAACTTGTGATTCAGTTCTACCCAAAGCAACACATGAAGAACTAGCATAGTTAAAATGGACTCTCCGCCATAGTGGAATGAGGAAGAAAATAAGGATGTGGTTATGAACACCACTCACTCAATGAAATGAGGAAGTAGCAACATTCTATTTGCGTTTATGATCCTAAGCAAGCACTTTCCCTCAACCTCTTTGCAGTGTAACACCTGAAAATTTGCCTATTCCTTTGACTACATCTAATCCAGCATCAGAAAACAAACACGATCCACATCAAGCTTGTCCAACATGTGGCCCAGGACAGCTCTGAATGCGGCCCAACACAAATTCATAAACTTTCTTAAAACATTTGAAAATTAGGCACAGAGATTCTATTTTAGCTCATCAGCTATTGTTAGTGCTAGTGCATTTTACGTGTAGCACAAGATAATGCTTCATCTTCCAATGTGGCCGAGGGAAGCGGAAAGGCTAGACACCCCTGATCTACATTGAAGGTTCAGGATCCTTCCTTTCCTTCTAAAAGCTTAATTTTTATAAGAAAATGGCAGAATTTAGTTATTTTAACTGCTAATGTTGTTGACTGTGAAAATCCTATTGAAATAAATTTGCATCAATTAGTATAGTCCTCCTCTGAACAAACTATAGAGGCAAATGTCCCCTCTCAGTCCCACATATGAGGGCTGTCTGGAAAAAACCCAGCCATAAATTTCTGTTTTTCATATTATACAGGTGGATACTTTCTGGACAGCCCTTGTATTTAGTCCTACCTTCTTTAAGAATTACTTTCTGATTAACTCTACGCTACTCAGTTTACTTTTTTTGTTCTACATCTACATACAATTCAAGCATTATTTACCTGCACAGAGCTTTGCAAAGGCCCATAGTTTGAAGGGTTTGTTTCCTCAAGAAAATTAGAAACTACTTAAAGAATAAAATCTAGGTGCTGCAATTCTTTCATAGTTAAATACACGCAGATAGCCCCAATACTTAAACAGTGCATTTACCCTGAAACATGAGACAAGTCCCGAAGATACTGTGCTCATTCACAAAGTAATTCAGATGCATCTTCATCATTTTTTTTCTTTCCTTCTTTCCTGCCTTCCATCCATCCATCCATCCATCCACCCATTCATTCATTCATTGACAGAGCACCAGCTGTGCAAACTCTATGGTCATTGTGCTGCTCAAACACTGCCCAGGACTCCTCACTGCCTACTGAACTTCTTAGTTCAACATTCAAAACACAATTTCTCATACACCCACATTCCAGGTTCTCCCAAACACTCCTCATGCCTTTGCCTTCACTATCCCCTCAGCCAGGACTGGTTTCTACATCACAATCAGTACTCTCCCCACCCCCACCCCTACATGTCAATTAATAGCTCGCTACAGTGTACTGACACTATGAGAGGTCCCTATAGAGAAAGGTTTTCCAGTTTGAGGATGTGAATAAAACTTTATCTCCCATCATTTATAACTGCCACCAACCAACTCAGTCTAGTGGGAAAATACTGGCTTGCAAACAAGTAACTGCAATACCATACCACACGGTAAGCATATAGTGAGCAGTAAGTTATAGTAAGTAAGCCATACCTGAGGGATGTTTAAAAAACAAAACATATATATATATATATATATATATATATATATATATATATATATATATATATATATATATATATATATGTATGTATGTATATCAACATATTAGGGATGCATGCTAGCCTGAAAATCTGCTTGGGATGTACAAGAGTAGAGAAAAAGGAGAAGCAAAGAAATTTTTAGTTTGTTCTGGTTTTCAGTGATGAAAATTAGTTCAGCCAACTGGATGAGTTCTGAATGCAGGAATTCACTTGTAGGCATTTTGGGACAATGAGGAAGACAGCCAGCGGGTGCGGGTGCTGGTGCTGGTGCTGGGGAGGGTGCAGAACGGTTCGGAAGTCAGAGGCGTGCCTGGATCCCGAGTTCTCCCAGGGCTAGAATCTTCAATCCACAAGTGAATGGCCTGGCTTCCAAGCTGCTGGCAAGGGCCTTCCTCTCCCATGCTTTTGGCTGCCCTGGTCCCCTTCCTGCCAGGTGATCACAATCCACGTGTTTACTGCCTTAATCTCAGTGGTGACCTCGCTGCCACATCTGCCCTCTCCCCTGACATCCAACAAAAGTGAGAGGTATGATGGACAAAAACATCTGACTTCTGATTCCCTTCTCCAATCCAGTACATTCCCTGGGCTAAAGGACAACCTTTCCACACTTCACATGCCAAGAACAAACAAGTTTGTTTTTGTAAAATCAGGCATTTTCACCCTAATTTTATTTATTTTTAAGACTAGGTAATACATGTATATTGCACAAAACTCTAGAGGTGCAAAGGAGAACACAGAAGAGTGAAGTGAATTAGGTCCTCCTTCCAGAGACAACATTGTCACCTCTGTGTACTGTCACTAACACAGATGGTTTTCTACTGCGGACGTAGTTCAGCCACATTTTGCTTTAGGGAGACGAGCTTATCTGTGAGCCAGACATCTATGTATGACGTATCTATGAGAAGACACGTCATGCGCTCTGAAGAACACAGTCTTTTCAGATGACTCTGACATAACTGGGATACAGAGTGTTGAGAACAGAAGCACCTCACAGACCAGCTCTGAAACTAGCCGTCTTAGGAAACATTACTTAACTTGTGAATTTTAGCTTCCTTACCCATAACACAGAAATAGGTTTTCTGTGATGATTACATTGAAATATATTAAATGCTTTAGTTTCTTCATGCCTTTAACCTTGTTTCCAACTTCTTTTGCAGAATGTTTTCATTCAACTATACCTGGAATATTTTTATTTCAAGATGTACTGATATATCTAAAGAAAAAAATTAGTGAAAATACCAAGCGTTCTATAAAAGGCTTCCATTTACAGAAGTAAAAACTGTCTAACAATTACCTTTTGTTCTTCTCTTTCTGTGGCATGGTGACACTTTTCAATTCTCCAATGCCTCAAGAAATCTCGAAGATATCCAAAGAGGGTAAGTACTCCATACCCCACATAAGTAAGCACAGCCACCAACATCGGTGTTTCTTCAAAAGCTTCATTAAATGGTCTTTTATACAGTCCTCCATTTTGTGTAACATGATGGATCTAAAAGGGAGATTTAAAATGCTTATTTCAATCACAGTAAGAGATTTCCACTTAAATCCTCACAGATTCAGAATTCTCTAAGAGTTTAAAAAACCCACTATCACCTAAGCAGGTCAATATTTTTTCAATAAAAATAAGTTATATACTTGTATACTTCAGATGAAGAGCAAAGAAAACAAGGAGATGGACTGCCTATGAGCATGCCTAACTGATTTCTATTATTACTTGATCTCGTGAAATAGATCCTAAAATGCCATGGTTAGGGAATATACAATTTCCTTTGT
Organism: Lyroderma lyra; assembly: GCA_004026885.1. NCBI lineage: Eukaryota > Metazoa > Chordata > Mammalia > Chiroptera > Megadermatidae > Lyroderma > Lyroderma lyra. Next base: position 35,580 of record PVJL010009560.1, read on the forward strand.
TCTAATAAAGAAAACAAAAAATATAAATCAACAGAGAAAGATTATCCTGAAAAATAGTATATTAGCTTACAAATAAAGTTATCAAAAGCAAATTCAGTTTTAGAATAAAACATTTGTCAATGTTTTACTGCTCTATGTTCTTAAAGCCACTCAGCCATAGTATTCCAAATACCAATATTAGATCCCTATGAAAACACGTGGTTCATACTAGTCTTTCTTGTTAGTAGTAACACAAATGAATTATGTACAAAGTGTTTACATAAGAGAGGTCTAGCATTATATAAAAGTAGAAAAAAAGTGAAATCCAATACAAGGGGAAAAACTGTTAAGAGTGATCAATAATTATCATGAAATCAGTCTGCTGCTTCCATCGAATTATCCATTCAAACACTGTAAGATGTTTTCATCTTTTGGGATACTTGAATTTTAATATACAAATACCAAGTAATTGTGCTTTTGATCTCAGAGCTTAAAGCTTTTTACTTTTTGATTAATTTTAATAGAAATCTTGTTTTATCCCAAAAAATCCATTGGAGTAGCTTGCATGTTAACTTTAATCTTATTTGAAACAACTAACCGCAGTGAGGATGGTCGATTAAAATTTACTAAGAGAGTATTTTTCAACTGAGCACTGTATACTTATGAAAAAGCCCCAAAGGAATAAAAGCTTCTTTCTTGCCCTCTCAGGCAATCTGATGCGATATAATATAAACTAATATGGACAAATTAATTAAAATTTACATAACTATAGAAACTAACTTACATACCCAAGGGTTAAATATGTTTTAGAATACTGTATCCTGGTAATGTTAGTTTTGGGAAAGCTACTTGAATGTTGCAAGTCAGAAGTTTAGAAATAGCTATATTTGAAAAAGGGGAAGACATTCAAATAGGCATGACACATACATGGGATCTGCTTGTACTGATTCAACTTGATGGCCTAAAGAACTCCTGAAAAGAATTCGTACTGGCTAAGGTCTTCATCAATATTCCCCAAAGGGGTAGAAGTTGGTGTCAATATTTAATACTTAAATTTTTATGCAGAAGTAGGTTTGTAGTGTTTAGAAGACAATAGTTAGAAATGAGTCAATATCTGAAGATAGAAAATTACTTAAAAATTACTTTAACACATAAACTATCAATCTGGACAAAGCAAAATAAAAAGCACTTAAACACAAGAAAAGCAACATTCTGATGATCTCTTTAAAAAACTGTATCTAAAACTATTTTTCCATAAGAACGCTGTTTAATACCTATACCCAACTCTCAACTTTGAAATTGTTTCAACTATTTTCTCTCAGCTGAACATAAAAGAAAAATGTGTGGCAATCTTAAGAGTTCCTAAGGCTAACAAAGGTGTGGCAGACTTATTTTTCAGGAATGCTGTGGGTGAATATCTTTAAAAGATAACCATCTGGATCTGAGATACACCCAAACCAGCAGGACCAAGGAAACGCATACAGCTGGTTGGACTGTCTAGGAAGGAGGAAGTTAAACCATTAGTTTGCTTTTAAATACTATGTGATTCTATCACAGCTGCATTTAAAAGTATATGCATTTTAAGGAATGGAGATTTAACTCTGAAGGAACATTGGAAATATGGTCTCAGTCAAAAACACAGGTCACTCTTCTGACTCACATAATCTGCTGTTGATGCCATCTAATGTATTCCTCATTTCAGTTACTGTAGTCTTCATTTCTGACTGGTTCTTACCTATGGTTTCTATCTCTTTGTGTAAGTTCTCACTGAGTTCATCTATTCTTCCTCTAAGTTCACTGAGCATCCTTATAACCAGGGCTTTGAACTCTATCTGATAGATTGCTTGTGTCCATTTTGTGTAGTTCTTTTTCTGGAGTTTGTCCTGTTCTTTCATTTGGGACATGTTTGTCTCTTTATTTTGGTGCCTTCATTGTATATTAGGTAGATCTGCTACGTTGCCCAGTTTTGGCAGAGTGGCTTTATGTAGGAGGTATCCTGTGGGGGTCAGTGGCACAGTCTCTCTGGTCACCTAAGCCAGGTGCACCAAGAGTGTCCCTTGTTTGTGCCCTCCTGTTGCAGATGAGACTTGATTGCTGTTGGCATGGCAGTGGGTGGGATTGACCCTCATGCTAACTAGCTGTGAGGACTGGCCATGACTACAGTGGAGGAGCTGTTGTGCAGAGGCTGAGCCCACGGAGCAAAATTTGCTTTAGTGGAGTTCTGGTGCCTGTGGAGTCTGCCCTTTGGGTCTGTTGTTTACGGAACTAGTTGGGTGGTGCTCTGGTGAAAAGCACAGGTCACTCTGATCATGCAGGGTCAGAACAGACAGGCCAACTGACATGTAAATTTCTGAGGTGAAAAAATCTTAGAACCCAGAGAGAAGAAAATTCTTCAAGTACTGATGCTAAATTTTCTCTCTGATATGGTTCAAATAAAATAATACCATTACCATCTTATTTATGTATAATGCTTCATAAGGGAAAGCACCAGGCTTATTTAGCTCATTATTGCACATGTAGCACTCAGGACAGTATTTACTAAGTACTAACAAATAGTAAGTACTCAATAATATTGCCTTTTATTACTAGTATTATAGAAAGTGGCACCTTGAAAGAGTTCAATAAATATTTGTTAAAGAACTAAAACACAATTATGCTCAATGCTCAACAGTATCCTGTCATAAAAGGGGTTAAGTTGCAATGATTATACAATTAACATTCGGACATTTCTAGAATGCAGATCTGACATCTCTTAGTTTCAACTGGAGATCAAGGTCACTAAACAAAACATGGGCTATAATTGTGTACAGAGTATTTCAAATTCTGGATTCGTCATGCAAGATGGCTCTTAAGAGGCCTTTCATTAATTCTAACTTGAGAATTACATTGTCAACAAAGCAATCAAGAAAATATAAGCATATCACTCCCTCCAGGTTAAAAAAAGATAGTCTGTTCACAGTAAGCAGACGAGTGTGACACTGTGTTGGTAGTATTATTAATCAATGGGGAGATTAAGAACTCTAAAGAATACCAAGATGTGTTTGCTTGAACATTAATACTACTTTTCAAGAAAATGCAACAGAGAAAAAGGCAAAGGAAGAAAACTGTTTTAGTCAAGACTATAAAAGTACATCACCAAAAAACACATTAGAGGACAAGGGGAAGGCGAAAAAAAAAAATCAAACTAAAAAGCCATTTTGTTCATGTGCTGTATCTGTAAGTAGCTGAAAAGGCACTCCTCACCAAAGCAGTAATGGGACGATATTATAATCAAAAGATAAAACACAAACTTAATATATATGCACTAAAGTACTGTGGAAGGAAATACAAGAAACTGGAGTGGGGGACGGAAGCATACTTCCTACTTATAACCCTGTCCCCTACTTATAACCCTCTGAACCAATTTACTTTTCACTTCTAACAAAGAGTATGTATCACTGAATTGTGCACTAAAACACTGTTAATAAAAGCAACATAACACCTCTTATCATAACCTCAGGATATCTCAGTCTACAGCCTCTCGAGAGAATTCTCATCTACTTGTTAGATCTCAAATAGACTTGACAAGCTCATGAGTATGCACAAACCTACATTTCAATCCCCAACTTTTCCCCCCAGAACTCCAAATTTATGCTTCCACGTGCCTCCTACATAGCTCCATTTAGAAATCCCAAACTCAAGTCTGAAGCTGAACTTATCTCATCATCCTAATCCCTCCCTCAGAACCTGATCCTCGTCTTACGCTACCCACTTGGTTGTCAGCATCCCCATCCAGTCCACCCAGTTGCCCAAGTTCGCAGTCATCTCTAGCTCCACCTTATTTTCTGGCTTCCATCTAGAACTAGTAATGAATTTTCATGCCTTAGTTCAAGACCTTCTTGTGGGACACCAGGGAATTTTAAGGAGCTGGAAATGTTCTACATCTTGAGAAGTATTGGAGACACAGTATATATACATACAGGTAAAAAAAAAATCATGGAGCATATTTTATGGACTTAACTGATTTTGCCAATTGTCCTAATGATGTCATTTATAGCAAAAGTCAGTCTTGGATCATGTGTTGCATTCTGTATCTTTAGTTGCAGGAAAAAAAAAAGGATAAGTTTTAATAATACTGTAAACTGATTTGGATGGAATGACCCTGAGCAGAGGTTTCACAGATCCCATGAAAAGACATAAGTAACTATGTAATGAGGCAATGACAGGGAAGTAATTATTGGGAAACAGAAATATACATTTCTGATATGACTACAAAACCACAGGAGCATGTTTTTCTTTTTTAAGCAAATGAACACATTCATGCTGAATGCGACAGGATGAAAGAACCTGCCCTATCACCACAGAACCTGCCTACCCAGTAGATAGATTGCAACATTATTTTTTAAAAAATTGGTGTCCAATATGAACCACCCACTATTCTTCACCAATCAAAGGACTGTTATTATGCCTCTTACGTTAAAGAAACCCTATTCATTTCCAGGGGTATAGTCTCTCATTCCTTAAAAATAGTTCTGCTGAATTGGTCTTTTATTGGAATTTTACTGAAATGTACTAGCCTCACCCTCCCGCATACCACACATACTAGAGAAAATAGTTTTTGTCACAGAAACTATTCCATGCCCTGAATGTATATTTCCAGCAGGCAAAGTCTGAAAAGTAGGGAATACACTTTTTTCTTGCAAACAGGATAAACTACCTAACTTTTGTCAATAAGTATCTCCTATGGAAAAGAGTGAAAAATGCTTTCAAAGCTAACTGTAAACAAATGTGCATTTTGATATAACTATAACATTTTCCTACTGAAAACTCAAACATGGAGACCTCAAAGTATATGTGCCCCAGAACATTTCAGTTCTGTTGACATCCAGGGCATGCTGAGCAGTGACGCTCTGCATGGGTGTTACCACTCTCACTTGTCACCCACATGTCCTCCGTAGCACTTTCCTAGTTCTAGTAAACACCAAGGTATAACAGACTGAGTCCCAGTGCTGTTAACAATTCTGCATCTTCACCTGAGCTCTCTTCCATCTGCCTCCACTCAGCCCCTCCACATACTCCACTCTGGTTTTGTAATGGACACCAACTGGACATGCAACCCAGCTCACATCAATTTCCCTCCTGGATCATAACTGACACAAGGGTAAGCACCTATGCCAAAATGCATTCAACAACCCCTCTCATCAGAATTTAAAGTTTCAATTGAGAAAGAGTCTGAAGGGCATGGACCAACATCCTGGAGAAAAGGTTCATAAACTCTTGCCACTAGGGTCCCATGGCCATGCTGTTTTTTTGCCTTTCTAACTTCCTAAGACTTAGCTGTTCATCAGTTCTTCCCCAGTCCCCCCCTTTTTTTGCATACCTGTCATCCTTGCAATAAATCATCTTTTTGTTTAGCTCGAGCCAGTTTCTACTATCAACCAAAAGAAATCTAACAGATACAGACCTATGTTAAAATCTCTTAGGACTTCCTTTCTACATGTACTGAGTATTTATATGCTAGTATATAGCCTGCAAACTCTCAGAGCTTCAGTAAATTTTGTAAAAATGACTCCCAACTTCATCAGTGTTGTGCAGTTGGAACACTGTTTACTATCTTACCTAGGATAAGGGATACCTGGTTCAAAATTATAGGTAGGTACTTCCCTATATTGAGGGACATCAGATTCTAACTGCCTATTATAACAAACCTTATCTCAGGTTTTCATTAATATACATGAAGATAGAAAAAATTTCAGAAGTAGTTATTTTTAAAAAGGGAACAGAAGACCATAAATCAAAATTCAGACATTATTTGTCTTGCTGTTTATCTAAGCACAAAGAACACATTCGTAGCCATTAAACAAGACTAACTCTTTCATGGTAAGAACAAAGAGGAAGTATTAGATTATTTAACACAAGATTTTTAGGAAAACTGACTATTTGGAAAAATAACTCTAGTCAGAACTTCTCCATGGAGTTCCCTGGTGGTGTAGTGGCTTAGGCTTCAGCACTGTCAATTGGGTTCTATTCCCAGTCATTAAACAAAAAAAGAACCACATTTAAAAAAAAAAAAAAAAAAAAAAAAAAAAAAAGAACTTTTCCTGATACTATATTGTGGCAAAGACGGTTAACTGGCCCCCTGTGTACATACTCCCTATCTTCCTTTTCGTAACAGAATCTCTGTTGTAGCTGAGTGCGGCCACAGAGCTACAGCCTACATTTCCTAGTATCTCTTGCAGATGTAAGTAGCTGTGGTAAGAAATTCTGGCCAATACAAAGTGAAGAGAAGTGATAGACAGAACTGATGGGCACTAGGGCTAAACAGCATCCTTTAAAAGGGAAACTGATTTCCCCCCAACTTTTCTATCCCTCTGCCTATGGCCTCGAATGTAAAGATTCAGATGCTAATGAAGACAAAATCTTAAAAGATTGCACAAGATTTCTCATCACCTACCTACCTAGGACTACCTGTCTACCTCCGGACTTTACAAAGAAATGATTTCCATCTTATTTGAACAACCAGATTTTTTTTCCAACAGGGGGATGTTTTTTTCTTTTCCTTTTAAATTTATTTTTCCAATTACAATTAACACACAATATTATATTAGTTTTAGGTGTACAACATAGTGATTAGACAATTCATACTTTACAAAGTGATCACCCCAGTAAGTCCAGTCACCATGTGGTGCCATACACGGTTATGACATTATTGACTGAGGTCTGACAATTAAGTTCGCGAACTTGCCACTGTGCTCTTACGTTGGCAGCACTGCACACACAACTTGGTAAGGTTCATAACCTTGGTACATCTGTGTCTCACAGCTGTGTTCTGGTAGACATGTGGCAGTGTCTTGCTGAGTGGCATTCATTATTGTTTATCTGTGTTTTTATGTGCCATTGTGACAATGTTGGAGCTTGAATTAAAGCAATGAACAAACATTGTTAAACGTGGCAAGAATGGAAGTGAAATCAAGAACATGTTAGTTCAAGTTTATGGGGATAATGCCACAAAGAAAATGGCAGTGGATTAAACATTTTTCTGATGGGAGAGGAAGTGTCAGTAAGGAAGAGAAGTCAGGGTGGCCAGTAACGAGCAGAATTGACAAAAAAATTGCAAAAATTCATCGAATTATGTGTCAAAACCATAGACTGACTGTGAGAAGCAAAGCAGAGCAAATGAACATTGATAGAGAAAGTTAGGAAAATCTTAGCTGAAAATCTTAGCGCGGGAAGGGTGTGTACAAAAATGGTCCCAAAGGAGCTCATTGATGAACAAAAGCAAAAGAGAGTTGAAGTTTGCCAAGACCTTTTGGAGAGGCAAGACGATGTTTTGGGCTGTGTTATCACTGGTGATGAAACATGGGTGTACCAATATGACCCTGAAACAAAGCATCAAAGTGCACAATGGAAGTCAGTCAATTCTCCATGACCCAAGGAGTTGTCAATCCAAATCAAAAGTCAAAACGATGTTGCTAACCTTTTTTGTTATCAGAGGGATTGTTCGTTATGAATTTGTACCAACCATCCGGACAGTTAACCAAGTTTACTATTTGGAAGTGCTGAAAAGGCTGCATGAAAAAGTTAGATGAAAACAACCTTAACTTTTCACCAACAACTCATGGCTCTTGTATCACAACAATACACCAGCTCACACAGAACCGTCTATGAGGGAGTTTTTAGCCAGGAAACAAGTAACTGTATTGGAACACCCTCCTTACTTAACTGATCTAGCCCTCAATGACTTTTTCCTTTACCTGAAGAGCAAGGAAATATTGAAAGACATTTTGATGACATTCAGGACATTAAAGGTTCTATATGATGACAGCTCTGATGGCCATTCCAGAAAGAGTTCCGAAATTGCTTTGAAGGGTAGACTAGGTGCTGGTATCAGTGCATAGCCTCCCCAGGGGAGTACTTCGAAGGGGACCATAGTGATATTTAGTAATGAGGTATGTAGCACTTTTTCTAGGATGAATTCGTGAAATTAACTGTCCAACCTTGTATTTTCCCTATGCTATACACTTTACATCCTGTGACTATTTTGTAACTGCCAATTTGTACTTAATAATCCCTTTTTCACCTAGTTCCCCAAACCTCCTACCATTTAGCAACCATCAGTTTTTTCTCTGTATCTATGAGTATTCTGTTTTAACAACTTTATTTTGTCACATTTATACCAACAAAAACAAAAAAAAATTAAAAAACAATATTGAGATGTCTGCTTCCAGGTTCAAATTAAAAGGTAGAGGGTAAGCTATCACTTTCACAGAACAACTAGATAAAACCATATAGATTATTCAAAACAAGAAACAGTTTTAATGACATTCAAGAGTTGTCTTCAATGCAAAGCAAAGAGGACAAGATGAACTAAAATTCTGGAGAGGGACGAGCCTTTCCTTGGTAAACTGAAATTGCTAGCCATCTTCTCCCCTGGTGGTATCTGCAGAGTTTGAGTATGGACTGTTCATAGATTGGGCTTGCCATAGGCATAAGTACTCTACCAAAAGAAAAGAAAAACCAGCAGAGCTTATTTATGACAGCTGTGGAGATGGCTGATACAACAGACTGAGTTCTAGACAAGCCCCAGATACATGGCCAGTTTTCTGTACAGAACACTTACTAAGTGTTAGAAAAGTTGGAGGACTGGACTAGACAGATGACTTGAAATCAACCACAATCTCACAATGTTTATGAGATAAAGTCATGCTACAGGGAGGGCCCACAACAAACACAATGGATCCCATCTTTGAGACACTGTGCTTACTAGAGCGGACTAAATCTACCTAACACTTCAGCCTAGGGCCTCCCAGCTCAATGGTGGTGCTTAGCCCCTCACTATATCTGCCCGAGAAAAAATAAAATAAAATAAAAAAGGTAGGGGGAAACAACATTGACTATAGTCTCTGCAGGTTTTTAATACATACTGTCCAGCAATCAGTCAAAAACTCTGCTTTCCTATTGTGAATAATGCTGGAATAAACATAGGTGTGCACATATTTTTTTAAATTAGTGTTTTGGATTTCTTTGGATAAATATCCAGGAGTGGAATTGCTGGATCATAAGGTAGTTCCATTTTAAATTTTCTGTTATGGAAACAACCTAAATGTCTATCAATAAATGATTGGACAAAGAAGCTTTGGTACATTTACACAATGGAGTATTACTCAGCCATAAAGAAGAATAAGGGGAGTCCCCTGGTGGTGTAGTGGCTTAAGGCTTCGGCGCTGGCATTGTCAACGCTGTGGCCTGGGTTCGATTCCCAGCCAGGGAACAACCCACATACTACCAAAATTAAATAAATAAATAAATAAAATCTTACCTTCTGCAACAATATGAATGGAACCAGAAGATATCATGCTAAGTAAAATTAGTCAGACTGAGAAAGACAAATACCACATAATTCCACCTACATGTGGAATCTAAAGAACAGAATAAAGAAACAATCAAAACAGAATAAAAACAAAAACAAAAAACTCAAAAAATGGGCAGATCATCATGCTAAGATAAATAAGAAAAAACCAAGAACTACATGATTCCACTCATATGTGGAACAAAAGATTGAAAACAACAAAGAAACAAAACTCATGAACACAGTCAATAATTCAGTAGTTATTTGAGGGTAAGCGGGGTAGGGATGGGGGAGAAGGGACAGGGACACAAATACACAGTGATAGAGAACTGACTCTGGGTGATGAACACATAATACAGCGTATGGAGGATGTAATTTTTACTGATCAATGTCACCCCAATAAATTTAACAATTAAAACACAAAAACAAAAAAAACCCTCTGCTTTTCTAGGAGGTGAGGAGGGAATATGAGTATGACTAAAAGAGAGAGAAGTCACAGTATACATTAGTCTGTGTACCTCTTATTCCAGCACTCCTAGCCTTGGTAAATCTCTCAGAATTTGATCTTCCCGTCCTTTAATTTCACATGCTCAGAGTGGAGATTATTCCTATTTAATTTTCTAACATTTCCAAAACTGTAAAAATAATTTTCAGACATCAAGTCTCTCTTAGGAATCCAGAGCCCCATTCTACCAAGGAGCTCAAAACCATCATAATCATCTTGTCTTTTTTACTCATTTGTTAAATATTTCATTCCTATCTTATGTCAAGAACTGTACTCTGTATTTAATGATACAAATAAAAGATAATCCTTGACTTCAAGAATTCTACAGGTTTTTATAAAGAAAGAAAAGGGATGCAAAGATCAACATTTTTGTTGTTTTTTAATTGAGGTATAATTCACATATAACGTTAGTTTCGGGTGTACAACACAGTGAGTCGACATTTGCATATACTGCAAAACAATCACCAGAAATGTCCAGGTAACATTTGTCACCATATAGAGTTACCAAATTTTCTTCTTGAGATAAGAACTTTAAAGATACACTATCCCAGCTACATGCTTTTTGAGATAAAATAAGAAAACTATTTTAAAGAATATTGTCTTAAAGGATTTATATTTAAATATACAGGATAAAAAATGTGGACAAAGTGATAAGGCTTTCTTTTACAAGTGAATCATAAGCTGTCTCATCTTCCTTCTTCACATGACTTGTAAGCCAACAGGCACCTGTTATCAATCACAGGACGCCATCAGGAGTGTCCTGATCTGACTCATGTTTTAAGAAGTTCCCCAATCCTTTTAGGAAGTTTTACCCTGGAAAGTGCTATTTCCCTTCGTCCCTAGAGATATAAAAGCCTCAATTTACCATCATCATTAATTTTAAAAATACCTTTACTATACATGAGGGGAGACAAAATGGAATTATCTTCTGGAGACCGGGCCCCTTGTAGTATAAGCTTCCCCCACTAAGTGACTTTCTAGGAACCCATCTGCATCAGTGTACCAGCTGGCGCCATTGTGAGAGGCTGCATTCTACTTCAGTGAATTTTTTTGAGACTCTTTCAATGCGTTTCCCTATTTCATGCTGGGTGATTTACACAAGCCAGGTGAGGCATGACAACATGTCTGCCCACACCGCACTGAGTGTTCAGCAGTTTTTGACCAAAAACGGCAAGACCCCTGTGCCCACCCTCCCTGTTCACCACCCAGAGCAACTCGTTTCCCTGGATGAAAATAGTTCTCAAAAGGAAACGGTTTGCCGATGTGAAAAAAGGTGAAACAGAAAAAGGCTGAAGCTACAAGAGAAATCAGGGACATGTTAGTCCAAGTTTATAGGGATAATGCCATTAAAGAAAAAGGCAGTATACAAATGGATTAAGCATTATTCTGAGGGGAGAGAAAGTGTCACTGATTAAAAGAGGTCAGGGTGGCCAATAAGGAGCAAAACTGATGAAAACATTGTAAAAACTCATCAAATTGTGCATCAAAATCATGGGCTGAATGTGAGAAGCACAGCAGACCAAATAAACATCAATAGAAAAACCATTAGGAAAAAAAAAAAAGAAAGAAAAAGGCAGAAGCACTAAAAGTAGGCTGACCAGAGGTACCATTTTAAACAAGACAGAAAACACGGAACTGGTGTCCCATTTCAAACAGTACATTTGGTCAGCCTAACTAAAAGGCATCAAAATCAACAAGTTCAAAAACCATTTTGAACAGTGGAAAAAGCATCTCGATAAGCATACTGCATCAAATGGAGAATACTCTGAAGGTGACTGAAGTTTAAACATGTAAGAATAAGTAACAATTTTTTAAAAGAAATTCCAGGCTTTTTGGGTCCCCCCCTCGTAAGCACATAGCCATAAATGACACAGTTTTGTCCTGCATGTTTTATATCAGGCATGTCCAACCTGTGGCCCAGGACAGCTTTGAAATGCAGTCCAACACAAATTCTTAAACATGTGGGGGCAGAGACTAGATGGGTAGTTTCCAGGGTTAGGGGAGGGTTTGATTACAAAGGAGAAGCATAAAGAAACACTAGGGGTAATGGAACTGTTCTGTACATTGGCTGGGCTGGAAGTTACATAACGCTGCACTTGTCTAAACTGAACATCAAAAGGTTACATTTTACTGAATGTAAATTTAAAAAATAAATTTAAAAATTTACGTTCACATATGGCAAAAAATATTATGAGACCTTGTTTTCAGCTGACCAGCTATTGTTAGTGTCAGTGTGTTTTATGTGTGGCCCAAGACATTTCTTCTTACAGTGTGGTCCAGGGAAGCCAAAAGTTTGAACACCACTGTTTTAAATCCTTATCTACATATCATACTGTATGTGTCTTTCTCCAACTTTTGTTTCATAGTATGTATCTGAGATTTACCCATGTTCATAATATAGATTCATCCATCTTCTCACCGTTGTATAGCATCCCATTGTATGAATATACCATACTGTCTTTTTTTTGCCATTCTCTTACTAATGGACAACTAGATTATTTCCAATTTTTTGTTACTGTATTTTTACAGTAAACATTCTTTTAAACATGTCTCTGGTGTCCAAGAGCAGAATTACTTGGAAAAATGGTATGTTATGGGCTAAACTGAACCCCTCGAATTCATATGTTTAAGTCCTAACCCCAATACCTCACAATGTGACTCTATTTGGAGACAAGGTCTTTAAAGAGATAATTAAGTTAAAGTGAGGTCATTGTCATAGGCCTTAATCCAATATGACTGATATCCTTTTAAGAAAAAAATGTGGACACAGAGGGAACACCATGTGACAGACAAGACAGTCATCTATAAAGTCAAGGAGAGAGGCTTCAGAAAACAATCAACCCTGCCCAAACCTTGACCTCAGACTGTCTCCATCTATAAGAAAACAAATTTCTGTTGTTTAAGCCACCCAGTCCGTGGCATTTTATTACAGCAGCGCTAGCAAACTAATAGTGTTCAAACTGTGGATTACGACCTGTCAGTGGGCCATGATATCAATTTACTAGTTTGTGGCCATTATTTTAAAAATCTCAGTTAAAAACTTTTATTGAGTAGTACAGAATGAAGACTATCAGACTGTGTTGCATGTTTCAAGGGTAAGCACTCATTTATGAAACTTTTGTTTGAATTATCTATGAATGTATATATAAATATGTAAAGTACATAATCATAAAATATACACACATTATGTATGCACTGAGTTGTAATACAAAAATGTTGTTTCTTAGTGGGGGTTGAAACAAAACAATTGAAAATCTCTGCTACTGTATATACCTAGATACAGACTTGCTAGGGCAATCATTCTAAATATGCGTATTTCAACTTTTCTAGAAATTGCCAAACTGTTCTCCAGAGCAACTGTAACAATTTATTCTAAGAGCAACCATATATAAGTTCCCATTGCTACATAATATTGTCAACATTTAATACTGTCATATTTTTATAGCTTTCAAATTGGTAAAGATGAAAACAGTATGTCCTTGTTTTAACTTGCAAGAACTTGAGAACTAGCGAAAATGAGCATATTCATATATTTATTTTCCAATCATGTTTCTTTTTCTGTTTCCAAACAAGTTTCTTTTTCTGTGCCAGTTCCTATCTTTTGCCCATTTTTTCTACTGGATTGTATGTTCATGTCTCATTGATTTGTAGAGTTCTGTGGTCTGGATACTAAACCTTGAACAGAGATGTGTTGCAAATACTTCCTCTCAGTCAGTGGCTTGTTCTTTCACTTTTGGTATCGCTTTGTGGTGTCATATTGAGCAAAAGGCTTCATTTTTTAAAATAACTTAATCCACTGGCAAAGTCCTAATCTACTTTCTGTCTCCATGGATTTATCCTAGACATTTCATATAAATGGAATCATGCAACATGGGGTCTTTTGTGTCTGGCTTTTTACACTAAGCATGTTTCTTTCATCCATGTTGTAGCATGTATCAGTATTTCATTCCTTTTATTGGTGAATAATATTCCACTGTACGAATATACCCTATTTTGCTTATCCACTCATCAACTGACGAACATTTGAGCTGTTTTTACATTTTAGCTACTGTAAATAATGCTACAATGAACATTCATATTCAAGTTTTTATGTCTACATGTTTCATTTCTCCAGAAAAATTGGTAGATCACACGTTAACTGTATGTTTAATATTTTAGAGACTGTTTTCCAAAGTGGCAGCCTCATTTTATGTTATCATCAGCAACGTATGAGTGTTTCAATTTCTCTACATCCTCACTAACACTCGGCACTCCCTGGTTTTTTATTTTAGCTATCCTTGTAGGTGTGAAGCAGTATCTCATTGTGGAATCTCATTGTGGTTTTGATTTGTATTGCCCCAATGACTAATGATGCCGAGCATCTTTTCATGTGCTTATTAGCTATCTGTGTCTTCTACAGAGAAATGTCTATTCAGATCTTCTGCCCATTTTAAAAGTTAAGTTCCATGTCTGTGAATTCCCATGGCTTTAACAACCACACATTCATTCCTTCAACTAAGATTTCCTGAATTCCTATTATATACCAGGCACAATAAAAACAGTAAAATCTCAAATATTTACTGAAGGCATCCACTAATTAGGCAGCTAAAGGCTGGATCATACCCATAGTCTCAGTATAACTGTATATTTCACTGTATATTCAAATTGTAAAATACTATCTTCAGAATACCATGGTTTATATATTAAAAACTGATCTCATTTCCCAGGAATTTTTATGAAAGAGGATTTCTGAGTACTTCAAAAGTCTCTGGAATCTTTCAGATCCAGCTAGTTAAAAATCAAAATCGGGAGTTCCCTGGTGGTGTAGTGGCTTAAGGCTTCGGCACTGGCGCTGTCAGTGCTGCGGCCTGGGTTCAATTCCCGGCCAGGGAACTATCCACATACAAAAAAAAAAAAAAATCAAAATGTTCTTACCTTTGGAACAAAAAGCATTTGAAAGAAAAATCTAGCCCCACAAGTTATAAACAGTTACATTATTTTTGCAAAGCCTTGAGGCCTTCTGGTGTCTTATCCTGCCCTGCGAAACCTGAACAGGACATTCTACCTACCGCTCCTGTTCCTGTCTCATAATTAACTTCTTTTCACAGTTACTGTTTCCTCTCAGTGGAAACAAAAGCTGGCTGCTATTTAGTAAATCACCCTTCATTAGTTATTCATTTGCCTCCTTCTAAGTATTATATATAAGTAGCAGGACCAGCACTTTGTTCTTTCTCTTTCACCTGTCTTACTATTTAAATAAGAACGTAACTTGTGCCCCACTTCCTCCTTAACATAGAATCTCCATTCTGGTAGCTAGAGTCTGTCATTCTTCTATTATTAATAACAGAGATATTAATATATCTCATTAAATACCTCGTTAAAACTTTCTTCCTAAAGGGAAGAAAGGTTCAAAATTGTCTCAAAAGCAGATAATTTTTTTCCTTCCATACTTGTTAACTAATTAAGGAAGGTAAAATGTGTGTCCAAAACTCAGAAGTTCTATTAAAAAAATGGAAGATCTTAAAAAAAAGTGTGGTTAACAGGAGCTTAAAAAAACCTAAACAGTATTATATTTCAGGTGCAA
Organism: Lyroderma lyra; assembly: GCA_004026885.1. Classification (NCBI taxonomy): domain Eukaryota; kingdom Metazoa; phylum Chordata; class Mammalia; order Chiroptera; family Megadermatidae; genus Lyroderma; species Lyroderma lyra. Next base: position 50,955 of record PVJL010009560.1, read on the forward strand.
CCAAAATACATAACTTAATCAAATATTAACTCCATAGTAAGAAATTAAGATCACTGAATACTGCAACATGCTGATGAGAAAATTTCCTGCAAATTCTCTGGAGGTCTTTAAAAATAGGATAGAATCATCTATCCAGATTAGTTTTAATAAAGTTCTACAAAGAGACAAAGGGCCTGAATTACATAAATCCCTAAAGGTTCCTTCCAGTTCTAATTCTTTCGGTTTCCCTAATGCTAACTGCCAGTCTTTACCTCAAATAACGGCTGATCTTCCTCTCATTCCTCTGAACGGCAGGGAGGGAAAACTGCTGTTTTATTGCCACTCTTCCTTGTGAAAACTATGTCTACTGTCATTAAGTAACAATGACATCTACATCCATGAGGGTGGCTACTGTAAAGAAAAAACTCAACACTCCTGAAATGTTTCTCCTTTACTTTCACACTACAACCACACTCACAACATTTCTGACACCAAGGGGGTGGGGGGACAGACAGGTGTTTCCACACCAGCAAACAATACTGCTACAACAGCTGAGTGTCCTACAATTAACTCGATTCTAATGCTACTGTATCTACCTTGAGATAGCAACACATCCCACAGAATCCCACAAGACTGTTGTCCTCAAGCCGCTCAACTTCAGATGCCAATCTCAAGTCTAAGTTGTCACCTGTGTTTCTCACCTACAGCTATAAATTGAAAGTTTCCATGACCCTCTCTTCCAGCTTGATTAGTCTGCTAGAGCAGCTCACAGAACTCAGGAAAACTGTTCACTGCTTACCAATTTATTACAAAAAGTTATGATAAAGGATACAGATGAACATCCAGTTTGAAGAGATGCATAGAGCAAGGTGTATGGGAAGCGGTGCACCATTCTCTATCTCCAGGTGTCTGGCAACCAGGAAGCTCTCGGAACCCTGTACTTTGGGGGTTTTTACGGAGGCTTCCTCATGTAGGCATGATCAATCATTAGCTCCATTTCTAGCCCCATTCCTCCCTCTGGAAAATGGGAGGTAAGCCTGAGAATTCCAAGCTTCTAATCATGGCTTGGTCTTTCTGGTGACCAGCCCCCATCCAGGAGCCCTCCAAGAGTCACCTCATTAGAACACAAGACATTCCTATCACCTAGCAAATTCCAAGAGATTTAGGTACTCTGTGTCAGGAATCGGGGTCAAAGACCAAACATTAAAACAAAACATGCTCCTAGTGCTCTTATCACTTAGGAAATCACACAGGTCTTAGGAGTTCCGTGTCAAGTCACAGCTACCATTAAAAACAAAAACAAAACAGAAAGTAACAAGTGCTGGTGAGGATGTGGAGAAATTAGAGCCTTTGCATACTGTTAATGGGAATGTAAAATGGTGCAGCCACCATGGAAAACACATGGCATTTCCTCAAAAAATTAAGAGTAGAATTATGATCAAGCAATTCAATTTCTGGTATTTATCCAAAAGAACTGAACACAGGATCTGAAAGAGATATGTGTACACCCACATTCACAGTAGCATTATTCAAAATAGCTACAACATGGAAACAACCCAAGCATCCATGAACAGAGGAATGGCTAAGCAAAACGTGGTATTTATGTACATACAATGCAATATTGTTCAGCCTTAAAAAGGAAGTTAGTTCTGATATGTGCTACTGCATGGATAAACCGTGAGGACATTATGCTAAAGGAAATAAGCCAGTCACAAAAAGACAAATACTGTATGATTCCACTCATACAGAGTACTTACAGCAATCAAAGTCACAGAGATAGAGAGCAGAATGGTGGCTGCCAGAGAGTGGCAGGAGGGGGAAATGGGGAGCTACTGCTTTATGGGTATAGTTTCAGATTTACAAGATGAAGAGTTATGGAGATGTACAGTGGTGATGGTGGCACCTTAGGGACATATTTAACACTACCAAACCGTACACTTAGAAATGGTTAAGATGGTAATTTTTATGTCATGTATATTTTACCATAACAAAAAAAATGAGGGGAAACACAGAGAACAAAAGCAAACAGTAATGTCTGATTGTTTCATACATCCATTCTACCGCAGGATCTGTTAGAATTCAAATTCTAAACCCAAACCAACAAAGTGGGAAGCATATACAGACAGCCCCTAACTTACAATGATCCCACTTTCAATTCTTCAACTTCATAACAGAATGAAAATGATATCAATTCAATAGAAAGCTACCTCAAATTTTTAATTTTGATCTTTTCCTGGGCTGGCAATATGCCATAGGATACTCTCTCACAATGCTGGGCCGTGGTCGTGAACCACACCTCCCCAGTCAGCCCCGCTATCACAGGGTAAACCAATATTCTATAGTGCAGCACTAACTGCATTCTCAACTTATGATGGGTTTATCAGGACATAACCCCATTATAAATAGAGGAGCATCTGTACATTCATCCTTTAAAACACAGAAACATAGACTCTGGAGTGGGTAAAGGGATCTCAGTAGTTTATAACTTGTCTCCTGTTCATTAAAAGGCAAATGTTGGGATGTAGGAGGAAATGAACTTATAACTCAGGTTTAAAAACTTTGCTATACTCTAATTTTATATTTCAATAAAAGCATGACTTACACCTTTGCACTTAACATCTTATGTGTATTTCTATGGCATAATTGGCAACATATCCCCCAGAAAACTGTGGAAAAATAGATAGTGGTTGGAGCACTAGCATATCATTTTAATTTCAACAAAACAACATTAAAAAATACTTTTAAAATACTCTATTTTGGGGGGTGGGGGGGTAGTTCCCTGGCTGAGAATAGAACCCAGGCCGCAGTGTTGAGAGAGCTGAAGCCTAGCCACTACACCATCAGGGAACCGCCCTTAAGATATATACTCATGAAGTTACCCGAAGTATCTTTTGCTTAAGAAAACTTCAGACAGAGTTCCCTGGTGGTGTAGTGGCTTAGGGCTTCGGCGCTGGCACTGTCAGTGCTGCGGCCTGGGTTTGATTCCCAGCCAGGGAACTACCCACATACCCCCACCCCATCTGCAAATTAAAAAAAAAAAGAAAACTTCAGACAATATTCCTCGTATTAGTGTACAAAGGTACATACCTAAAGTCACTGTTTCAAAAAGACTGGTGAACCACTTTCTAGAAGCAGCCTTAAACATTATTTAGGGCATTCCACTAGACTATTCTTCTAAATGACACCACAGTGCCTTGAATGGAATTTTTCACTAAAATATATTAGAAAAAGTCAGCTAGATGTTTAAGTCATACACATTTTTAAGTCTCAAGTTAGCAACTTGAAATTTCTTCATCTCAGTCAACAATCTCTGAAGAAAACAGCCCGCTTACAAATGCTGAATTGTTTGGGATTATGGAGGGAGGAATCTGACATATTACTAAATCAGAACACAACTTCTATGATACGAGTATGTTAAGTGAAAAGACCACTTAAACACAAAGCACCTTGTGTGAACACGTGTCTCTTGATTTCCTTTTCCCTCTTTAAAAATCATAACCCACTCATTTGCCTACAAGGTATTTTCTGACACCTCCCTGTTAGGTTTCCCTGTTACATTCTATACCACAAGTTTGTCTTTATTAGCCATTTACATTACAAGGAAAACAACGCCTTCCACTGCTGATAATGAGCCAATTCTTTTCACTTCCTCTCACACACAATTATTTCTTTAAAAATGAAAACTCTTTTGAATTTGTGTATCATGTTGCCTTACAACATCAGGGGAGGTCAAGTCTCTTCTATGTATTTTCCCAGCACTTACAGTCTTACTCTCTCGACATGACTTGGAGAAATGCTTTATTTTCTGTTTCACACCAAACAGCAACAAGCCTACCTACCTACCCTATCTATAGGTTGAGGGAGAAGCCTGCCAGACATTTATGTTAAAGCCAATTTAAATCAAAACAGTCATATGCCCGCTACAGAGAACAGAAGCCTTTGGGGGGGGGGGGAGTTTTCCTTAATATGTAAACATGATTTATAAGTATTACCGTCAATAGTAAATATCACAACACTCTCTTCCAGTAGTACACTGATCTTGCACCTTTCTAACCAGCTCGTCTTTTAAAAACACATTTCAGCAGAATGTCTGTCATCCTAGAGAACTGGAAGGTTGCTAACAATTACTACCCTGAACGGAGAACTTCTCAAAATATTTCGGAACTGCCTGGACATGGGTGATTCTTGGTTAAATCTATATAGAGTCATTCCACCATGTTAAACAATCCCCTTGCGTGACAGGACTGCTGCTCAAAGGGTCAAAGTCATCGCCCAAATGGAACCTGGGATGGGGTCTCACAAGAGCATTATGCTTTGGAGGCGCCCGGCTGGATTCACCTCCAGATCTGTGGTCCAGTGTCTTGCTTGTAGACGGAGAGGTGTGCGGCGAGAAGACACGAGATGGGTTTCCGCCTGGTACCACCTCCTAACTTACTTGGCCTCCTGAGGACCCCAAGATGGTTTCCCTCGGAAGGATTCAGGACTCCAAAAGCAGCAACATCTCGAGGGCAGGAGGCGGGAGCATCGGAACGAAAACTCAAGAACCCTGGGTGGTTCCTCCTGGGTCCAAGGGATCACTCCCTGCCTCCACTGAGGGCGGCCCCCACGTCTAAATGGATCGCGGAGAGGAAGTACCCGGGCTCTGAGCAGAGCCCGAACCTCCGGGGCAGGGGAACAAGATCTCAGGAGCAGGGGAACGAGGAGCCCCTGAGCCGCCCTTGAGGCTGTCGGCTCGAGACAGGCCCGGTCAGCGGCAAGACACCGCCGCCAGCTCACCTGAGCCGCGCCCGACGCCCGCCCTGCGGATGGTCCCCGCGACCTCGCCCCGCCCGGCCGCCCTCTCGGCTGTCTCTGCCTGGGCGCCAGCTTGCGGGATCCCGGCCCACTGCTCCCGTCCGGCCGCCCGGTCCCACCGTACCTGGTCGGCGGCGGCTGCGGCGACGGCGCTGCTCTTCACGTACCCGTTCCGCGTTTCCCCGTTCGCCACGCAGCCATTCGCCCCCACCGGGCGACGGGAGCAGCAGCCTCCGGGTCCTGGCCGCATGGTCCCAGCAGCACCAGGCGCAAGGGAGCCTCTGTAGGCAGCGGCAGCGGCGGCTCCAAGTCCCGTTCCGCACCCCACCCACCTCCCCGAAACCGGAAATGGCTGCACGCTGCCGCCAATTCCCGGCCGGCCGTCACATGGGGG
>PVJL010009561.1:0-18174 GCA_004026885.1 Lyroderma lyra
CATTGCAGCGCTGTTCACAGTGGCCAAAACATGGAAACAACCAAAGTGCCCTGCGACAGATGACTGGATAAAGAAGCTGTGGTACATATACACAATGGAATATTACTCAGCTGTAAGAAAAGATGAAATATTGCCATTTGTGACAAAATGGATGGACCTGGAGATCATCATGCTAAGTGAAATAAGCCAGACAGAAAAATCAAAGAACTGCATGATTTCACTCATATGCGGAATATAAAACTGAAAGCAAAGAAAAAAAGAAATGAACAAACAAATAACCCATGGACACAATCAATAGTTTAATTTTTAATTGGTGATGAGTGGATTAGGGACGGGAGAAAGGGGAGGGGGTGGGAGGGGGGAAGCTAAATATAAGGTGATGGAAAGAGAAGTCACATTAGGTGGTGAACTTATTATACATCAAGTTGACAATGCACTGTAGAATTGTATGCCTGGAACCTATGTAATCCTTGCTAACAGATGTCACCCCAATAAGTCTAACAATAAAAATGAATAAAAAAAAACAAAACAAAAAAAACAAAAAAACAAAAAGTGCACCCCACTTAGCTTCTGGGATACACCAGGACCAGCGTAAAAGCTGGACTCAAAGGTGCCACTGGACAGCATCACTCAGTTCATCTCCAGGACTGAAACCAGGTGTCCCCCATCTCTTAACCATGACCACCAGGTTCTTGAAGGTCTCTAGCCATGTGTCTTCATATCGGAGTTGTTCAAACAGACACAAGGAAAGAAATGGGTCTGGCACGACATCCTAGAGAATTTAAGAATTCTCAAAGAGGGGAAGAAAGTGAGACATGAGCGATTTCCATTATACATAACTTTCTTTTGCTGGTGTTATAGAATCCAGACATGGGCTTTAGGCTAGTGCTCAGATAAGGAAGTACTAGGGAGATGTCTTGGTCAAGAGAGGCAACTGTGAACAGGCACAGTGTAGCTCCACCCTATCCAGTCTCAAGTGTACATCGTGAAAAACAAAGTTACAAATTATACCACATTTAGGAGGCTATGCAGAGAGTTGTTTGAATCATCAGCAATACTTCCTGGATGTCTCCTGTAGGGACCCCCACTCAGAAGCCCCGTAAGTTGAGAACTGATAGCCGCTATCTGTACTCCAAGGGCACCTTTCCAAAAAGAAAACCCCTTCCACTGATCCTCTTTGAAGGCCATTTCTGTATTCAGTTGGGATGAGAGATCAACCAGTACACACCCAATGTTAATGAACTTAAAGGTTTCTGGCTTACTGCTGATATGACCAACAAATAGACCACAGCCACTGACCCAAAATGGGGAACAGCCAGAGAGTGGCAGTATGTCCTCTAAAAATTGGAAGTGGCAGGCCATGGACAGCAATATACACGTCAACTGCACCCCATGGAATTTGGTGTGGACCAAGAAACCTCTTGACCTAGTTTAAAAGGTAACAGGGTTCAATCAGCATGAAGCTGGCCATGGTGGCCTGGCCACATTCTTGCCACCTTAGACTTAAGCTTCTCATGATGTGGTCAGTTGTCTGTGGTGCCTATGTGCCCCCTGACATTCTCTGAGGGAACGTTGAGCACCTGGCCACACAAAACAGCACTGAGGGTCTCTATCTCCAGAATTTTCAATGCATAGATCACCCTGCAGGTACGAATGACCTTGGGGTGCTGGAGACCTCAGCTATTAGCAGATAAGAGAGCCCACAAAGGTGGGCTGTGGTGTTTATGGAAAGAGCTTGGTTCAGTCCTGCCCTCACCAGGCCCTGGAAAGTACATCGGCCTCAGGGATGAGTAGCCCTGACTCCTGTGAATGACAGTATGCTCTTGATGAAGATGAAACCTTGCCCTGTTTTCAGGTGGCCTGAATTATCTGGCTCTACAACAGTGGATGTGCAGTGAGCTATTCCAATGCTCCCTCACAGTACTGCTGGTCTATGTTTGGTGCCATGTGAGAGGAACCCCAAGTAGTGCAGAGTGTGGCAAGCTCAGGCCAGTGACTCCTCACCACACATGTAAAAACTCAGAGCCTGAGAGTGCACCTCAACCAGACTTTGAGGCACACCTGAAGTGGAGCTTAGTCCAGGGCAAAACGCTGTGACACAGCACAAATCAGCAGATCTCTAGGCTTGAATCTGGGCAGCTCCAATCCACTGCCCATGAGCATGAGGTTCTTGAGGTCTTTCGCCATTCTTTAGTAATTAGGGTTTCAACAAGGAAACCCAAAGAGTAACAATGGCTGTGCCACCACCACCCAGTGCATACAAAAAATTCTCAAACAGAGGAAGAAGTTGGGACATGAGTGGTTTCCGTTACAAATAACCACCTCCCTCTGGTGTTATGGAATCCAGCCCCAGTCTCTGGGCTAGTTCCCAGGGAATGGAGGACAAGTAGGAGGGGATGGTCAAGAGGCAGGTAACTGGGGGAAGGCACTGGGTAGTTACACCCGATCCAGTCGCGCGTGCACATCAGAAACAGAAATTCCAAGTTCACCACATTTGGAGGATATGCAACATCTTGTCTGAATCATCAGTGTTGCCTCATGAATGCCTTCTACAGGGGTCAAATCCTCAGAGACCCGGTAATGTGGGCCCTAACACCCTGCATCTGCTCTCTAAATAACACATGGCAGAAATTAAGCTGCTCCCCCTGATTCTAGGATCAGGCCATTTCTAACTTAAGTTGGAATTGGAGAACGTCCAACACAACCACAACATAAAGATTTTTGGCATAACCCTGACATTATCAACACAGAGACAACAGGTAGACCTATAGGACACTATACACAAACTTAAAATTAGGAGCAGGCAGAGACTGGCAACTTCTACACCCAACACCTGGGGTGACTGATCAGACACTCCACCTTACACACCATCTTCATCTCATGTAACTTGGTGTGGACCTAGACAACATTTGATCTAACTTCCAGGGTTACTGACTTCAATAAAATTGAAACTGGCCACATTTCTACATTATATGTTAGTTTCTCAGGATGTGGTCATTCCTCTGTCATCCCTGTGGGTCTCCTGAAGTTCTCTGAGAACACAGTAGGGATCTGGTCTCCCAGCGAAATATTGGGTGACACTAGGTGTATCTCAGGACTTTCGAAACCATAGATCAACCTACATTCCCTGAGGACCCGGGGTGCTGGACACTTCGGCTATTACCAAAAAGGGGTCTCACAGGGGTGGGTTATGGTGAATCCAGCAACAGCTTGGTGCAATCTTGCATTTCACCAGGCCTTGGAACTACATCTGCCTCATGGATGAGTAGCCCTGACCTATATGAATGACAGTATTCTCTTGGTAGTGATGAAACCTCAAACCCTTCCCATCATGGGAGTACTGTTTTCCAAGAAGACTGAAGGATCTAGCTCTGCAACAGTGAATATGCAGTGAGACTGGCCAATACTTTCCCAGTACTGTTGTTCTGTGTTTGGTGCCATGTGAGAGGAACCCTGTAGTGAAGAGTGCAGCAAGCTCACACCCATGACTCTTAACCACACATATAAAACTCAGAGCTCAAGAGGGCACCCTAACCCGCATTTGGGATACATTAAATCAGAGTAGCCCAAAGTGAGAGATCAAGATGGCACAGCTCAGTTGATCTCCATTCCTCAAGCCAGGCACCACTAAAGCCCTGCCCATGATGACCAGGATCTTAAAGCAGTTGGTTTTTCCCACCATTATTTTCTTATTGTGGTTTTTACAGGCATACCCAAAGAAGAGCATTGTCCTGACTCTGCTTACCAAAGTTTATAGAGTATTCTCATAGACAAAAAGAAAGTGGAACATGAGTGGATTCTAACACCTCTTTCTGGTGTTACAGAACCTAGACTTACTATTTAAGCTAGTGCTCAGGGAATGAAAAAGCAGGAAGATACCATGGTCAGGAAGGAGGAAATGGAGGCAGGGACAGGGTAGATCCACTGCATCAAGTCCCAAATGCACATCATCAGAAACATAGTTCCCAAGTACACCACACTTTGGAGGCTATGCACACAGCTGCATGAATCATCAGAATGCCTCTTTGATGCCTCCTGGAGGGGCATCACACTCCGAGGCCCGGTAAGGTTATAACTGAGAGCCTGCATCTCTTCTCTAAAGGCCCCTTGATCACTATGAATGACAGTATCCTCTGATTCAAGATGCAGTCTCCCATTTTTCCCAGTATGTGTGACTTTTTTTCCAGGAGACCTGCAGTATCCAGGTCTATAGCAGGGGATTTGCAATGAGACTGGCCAATGTTCACCCAGAAGTGCTGGGCTGTGTTTGTTGGCATGTGAGTAGTCCCTGAGTTGTGCCAAGCACTGGAAGCTCAAGCCTGTGACTCTCCACCACCCACATCAGGATGAAGAACTCAAGAGTACACCCAGTCTCCCTTTGAGATATACCAGGACCAGAGCCTAGCTGAAGGCAAGTAGCCACAACAAAGCACAGCTCAGCTGATCTCCAGGTCAGAAGGCAAGCAGCCCCAATACCCTGGCCATGACCAGCAGGTTCTTGATGTTCTTGGGTGACTCCAGACATTCTGTCCTTATGGAGAGTTTATAGTAGGAGACCCGAAGTAGGGCATGGGTTTGACACCACCTGCCAAATAATTTACAGCATTCTCAAACAGGAGATGAAGGTATGATGTGAGCAGATTCTGTTATAAATACCTTCTTCTCTGTGGCATTACAGAATTCAGTCATGGGCTCCAGGCTAGTGCTCAAGGAATGAATGTCCAGGGAAATGCCATGGTCAGGAAGGAGGCAACTGGGGAGCAGGTACTCGGTAGCTCAACTCCATCCAGTCCCAAGTGCACATCATGTGAAACAGAGTTCCAAATTACACCACTTTTAGGAAGCTATGAAGAGAGAAGTATGTATCATCAGTGATGCCTCATGGATGCCTCCTGAACGGGTCTCACATGCAAAGGCCTCATAAGCTGAGAACTGACAACCTTCATCTGCTCTTTCAAGGCCCTTTAGCAGAAATAAAACCTCTCCTCCTCCTATGTTCAGTTCATTTCTAGCTTCAGTTCATTCAGTACAACTCCAAAGTGAACGAACAGAGGTTTCTGGCATACTGTTGATATGATCTTCACAGGGACTACAGTTAGACATAGAGCTCAATAGCCACAAACCCAAAATGAAGAGCAGCCGGATACTGGCAGCTTCTGCTCATAACACCTGGGACTGTCAGACCATAAGGACCAACTTACATACCAATGGCACCCCATGGGACTTGGTGTGAACCAAGACACCTCTCAATCTAGCTTTCAAGGTTGCAGGGCTCTGTTCCTGTGGGTCTGCATTGAGAATGGCCAATGCTCCTCCAGTACTTCTGGGATTAGTCTGGTGGCATGTGAGAGGCACCCTGAGTTGGGCAGAGCACCGCAAGCTCACACCAGTGACTACCCACCAAACACATTAGAACTCAGAGCCCAAGAGTGCATCTAAGCCTGCCTTTGGGATACACCAAAACTAGAGCTTAGCCCAAGCACTACAGAAAAGCTCAGCTATCTCCAGGCCTGAAGCCAGACAGTCCTAATTCCCTGCCCGAGACCATCAACCTCCTGAGGTGTCAGTTTCTCAGGATGTGGTCAGTCTTCTGTGGTTTCTGTTGGCCTTCTGATGAGCTCTGTGGTCACACTGGGAACCTAGCCTCTTGAAAAAGCATGGGAAGTCTCTAAGTGTATCTTAGGACTTTCCAACCCCTATATCAACCTCCACCCCTTCTTTCCTCTTGGACGATTTTTACAGGCACATCCAAAGAGGGGCATGGCTCTGGCACCCAATTCCAGAGTCTATAGAGCATTCTCAAAGAGAGGAGGTAAGTGGGACATGAGTGATTTCCATGATAAATACTCACATCCCTCTGGTGTTACAGAATCCAGGTTTGGGCTCCAGGCCAGTACCCAGGAAATGAAAAACAAGTGAAAAGCAAAGGTCAAGAGAGAGACACCTGAGCGCTGGCACAGGGGAGCTCTACCAAATCCAGCCCAAGGTTCACATGAGAAAGAGAGTTCCCAACTATACAACATGTACGAGTATATGCAGACACCTCTCTGAATTATCAGTAATGCTTCCTAGAGTGGCCTGGTCCTCAGAGGTCCATTAAGTTGGGACCTGACAGCCTTCATCAGTTCCAAAAGGACCCTTACAAGAGGGTAAACCCCTCCCTTGATTCTAAATTCAGGCTATTTCTAACTTCAGTAAACCCACATGATATGACAGAAATCTCCAGCATATTTATGACATGACAAACATAGAGACCACCTGTAACTTATAGGACACCACACAGAATGAAAGTAAGAAGCAGCAAGAGACTTACAGCTTCTTCCCATGACACTGGAGGTGGCAGAGCATTGGCGCAAACTCACACCCCAAATTCACCCAGTGGAACTGGATGTGGACCAAGACACCTCTCAATATAGCTGTCAAAATTCTGGGTTCAAATACAATGAACATGACCAATGTGGGTGGCCACATTCTTTCCACCTTACATGTCAGTTTCTCAGGATGTGGTCAGTCTTCTGTGGTTTCTGTTGGCTTCTGATGAGCTCTGTGGTCACAATGGGAACCTAGCCTCTCAGAAAAGCATGGGAGGTCTCTAAGTGTATCTTAGGACTTTCCAACCCCTATATCAACCTGCAGTCCCTGAGGATCATGGTGTGCTAGAAATGTCAGTTATTAGCAGACCATTGTGCCTGCAGAAGTGTGTTATGGTGTACCCAGCAAGAGATTTGCCAAATCCCACCATTCACCAGTCCATGGAAACTACATTGGCCTCAGGGATAAGTAGCCCTGACACCTGTGAATGATAGAATCTTCTGGCTCCATATGAAACTTTCAACCCTTCACAACATGGGTGCCCAGTTTTTCATGAGGCCTGCATTATCCAGGTCTGTAGCACTGGATATGCAGTGAGACTGTCCAATGTTCCCGCCGTACTGTTGGCCTGCACTTGGTGTCATGTGAGAAGAATACTGAGTTGTGCAGGGCATGGCAAGCTCAGACCAGTCACTCCTCACAATACACATAAAAACTCAGAGCCCGGGAGTGATGCCACCCAACCTTTTTGATTCACCCGTACCTCAGATTAGGCTGAGAGAAAGAAGAAATTGCACACACACAGTTCAGCTGATCTCCAGGCCAGAAGCTGGGCAGCTCCAATTCAGTGCTCTTGAGTACCACGTTTCTGAAGTTGTTGAGGGTCCCCAGTCAATTCTTTTGTAATGGAGGTTTCTACAAGCAGACCAGAAAAAGGGCGTGGCTGTGCAACCATGTTCCAGAGCATACAGAGAATTTTCAAACAGAGGAAGAAGGTGGGACATGAGTGATTTGCATTATAAACCCCTTTCTCTAGTGTTACAGAATCCAACCTCAGGCTCTATGCCAGTGCCTGGCAAATGAAGGAGCATAGTAAGGAGGCAGGTAACTGGGGAGGGCACAGGGACATTCCACTCCATCCAGTCATAAGTGCACAGAAGAAACAGAGTTCAAAAGTACTCTACATATAGGGGGATATGCAGAAACTTATGTGAATCATCAGTGATGCCTCATCGATGTCTCCTGGAAGGCCTCACACTCAGCGACCCAGTAAGGTGTGGCCTTACAGCCTCCATCTGCTCTCCAAAGGTCCCTTGACAGAAATTAAAACCCTCCCCCTGATCCTAGGTTCAGGCCCTTTCTAACTTAATTTGGAATTTGAGAATATCCTGCACAATATGAATGTGACCAGATATATAGATTTTTGGCATACAACTGACATGAACAATTTAGAGACCATGGGTAGTCCTACAGCCTACTAGCAATAGACTCAAAATGGAAAGCAGGCAGAGTGGAAACTTCTACACCAGACAACTGGTGGTGTCTGGTCATGGGCGTCACCTTACAAACCATCTTCACCTCATGGAACTTGGTGTGGACAAAGACACCTCTCGATCTAGCTTCAAAGGTTACATGGTTCAATCAGAGTGAAGCTGGCCATGGTGGTCTGACCACATTCTTTCCACCTTAGATGTCAGTTTCTCAGGATGTGGTCAGTTTTCTATGGTGCCTGTGGTTTCCCTGTCATTCTCTGAGGCCATAGTCACGACCTGCCTTACAAAAAAGCATTGGTGTATGTAAGTGTATCTCAAGATTTTCCAACCCCTAGATCAACCTGCAGATTCCGAGGGCTTTTTCGTGCTGGAAACCTCAGCTGTTAGATGATAAGGGGACCCACAATGGTGGGTTATGGTGTACCCAGCAAGAGTGTGCCCCAATCCTGCTCCCTAGCAAGTCATGGAAACTCCATAAGCCTTAAAAATGAATAGTCTTGAAAGCCATTAAGTACAGAATCCTCTCAATCAAAATGAAATGTACAACCCTTCCCAGAATGGGTGCCCTTTGTTGCAAGGGACCTGTACTATCTGGGACTACAGCGGTGGGTGTGCAGTAAGACTGACCAATACTGACCCAGTCTTGTGGGGCTGTTTTTGGTGGCATGTGAGAAGAACCCTGAGTTGTGCAGAGTACCTCAAGTTTAGACCTGTGGATCTCTATCCCATACATAAAAATTAGGAGCCCATGAGTTCACACCAGGTTGCATTTATCATATACCACAACCAGAGCTTAGCCCTGGGGCAAGAGGCCATAACACAGCACAGCTCAGCTGATATCCACACCTAAAGTCAAGGAGTCCCAATGCCCTGCTAATAACCACCAGACTCTTAAAGCTGTTGGGAGTGTCCCGCCATTCTTTCCTCATGGGGGATTTGTACAAGCAGACCTGAAGACGGGCATGGGTCTGGCAACACCTCCCAGGGAATTTAGATAATTCTCATAGGAAAAAGTTTAGATGTTAGCAGTTTCCATTATAAATACCCTCCTCCTGCTGCCAATACCAGGAAAGAAAAAATAAGGAAGATATCAGGAAATGGTGAGGAGGTAGGCAACTGGGAGCTGCCACGGGGTAACTCCACACCATCAAGTCCCAAGTGCACATAGTGAGAAACAGAGTTTCCAGTTATACCACATTTAGGAGGCTATTCAGAGAGCTGTATGAATCATCAGTGATGCCTCATAAATACCGTCTGGAGGGGCCTCACAATCAGAGGCCATGTAATGTGAGAGAACTGATACTCTATATCAGTTCTCCAAAGACCTTTTGACAACAGGCAAATTCCTCCCCATCATCCTCAGTTCAGGCCATTTCTAGCTTTAGTTGGGATTGGAGAGATCATCCAGTATACCTTCAAAATGAATGGGCAAAGAGGTTTTCGCATACTTCTGACAAGACCAACACAGAGACCACAAGTAGACATACAGTCCACTCACCACAGACTCAGAATGAGGAGCAGGTAAAGATTGGCAGCTTCGACAGAAAGAGAAGTCACATTAGGTGGTAAAGTTATTATACATCAAGTTGACAATGCACTGTAGAATTGTATGCCTGAAACCTATGTAATCCTTGCTAACAGATGTCACCCCAATAAGTCTAACAATAAAAATGAATTTAAAAAAAAGATTGGCAGCTTCTACACCCACCACCTGGAAGGGCATATCATAGGTTGCACCTTACATGCCATCCGTACCCCATGGAACTTGGTGTGGACCAAGATACCTCTTGATCAAACTGCCAAGATTACAGAATTCAATCAGAAAAAAAGTTGGCCACAGTGGTCTGGTCACACTGTTTCAACTTTAGTTGTCAGCTTCTCAGAATGTTGTCAGTTATCTGGTGCCTGTTGTCCCCCTCATATTCACTGAGGGCACAGTGGGGACTTGGCCTTACAGGAAAGCATTTAGGTCTCTAAGTGTATACCAGGTCTTTCCAACACCTAGTCCTTGAGGACCTCAGGGTACAGGACACCTCAGCTATTAGTATATAAGGGGGCCCAGGGGGTGTGTTATGGTGTACCCATCAAAAGCTTGGATCAGTCCTGTCCTCATCAGGCCCAGGAACATACATTGGCTTTGTGAATTACAGTATCCTCTTGGTCCATATGAAAATTTCAACCCTTCACAATATGGGTTCTTTGTTTTCCAGCTGTCCTGCAATATATGGGTCTGTGGGAGTGGTCTGCAATGAGAGTGGCCAATGTCCCCCAGTACTGCTAGACTTTGGAGGCATGTGATAGGCACCCTTAGATGAGCAGAGAAACAAACTTAGAGCAGTGACTGCCTTTCTCATATATAGGAACCCAGAGTTAAAGAGTGCACCCCAGCCTGCCTTTGAGATACATCAAACCAGATCATAGGCCAAGGTGAGAGACCAGGACAGAATAGCTGAGCTGATATCCAGGCATCAAGCCAGGCAGCCCCAAACCTCTGCCCCTGACAACCCAGACCTTGAGACAGTTGTGGTTCTCCAGCCATCATTTGTTTATGTCTAGTTTTTACAAGCACACCTGAAAACGGGCATGGCTCTGACACCACCTCACAAAGTTTACAGAGTATTCTCAGAGAGAGGAAGAATGTGGCAAGTTAGGGGCTTCTGTTATAAATACTGACCTCCCTCTTGTGTTACAGAATCAAGTCTCAGGCTCCATACCAGTGCTTAGGGAACAAAGAACGAGTGGGAGACCATGGTCTGGAGGAAGGCAACTGGGGGCAGGCACAGGGTAGCTCCACGAAATTCAGCCCAAAGTTTACATAAGAAAGAAAGTTATCAAGTACACCACATTTAGGAGGGTATGCAGGTACCTGTCTGAATCATCAGTGATGTCTCATGGTTGCCTCCTGGAGAGGTCCCAACATCAGAACACAGGTAAAGTGGAATCTTTTTCCTCTGTTTTCCAAATGCCCCCTTTCAGCAGTTAAACCATTCCACCTGATCCTACGTTCAGGCCATTTCCAGCTTCATTTGTAATTGGAGAGGACACACAACACACCCCCAATCTGACTGGACATAGATATTCCTGGCCCAAAGCTGACAAGACTGACATAGAAACCACAGGTGTATACCCACCCTGAAATGCATAGGGACATAAGGCAGACTTCAAACAAAACAAACATTGAGACCCATAGCAGAACTTCAAGCTGAATAGTACAGAGGCCCAAAGCAGATACATCAGTGGTGAATAGAGAGACTCCATGAATACCCCAAACCTCATCAACATAGCGACCTCAGACAATCACCAACCTCACCAGCGCAGAGAACTCAGGTGAACCCAAAAGCTCAGTTGATACAAATATGCTGAACAGAGCACAAAAGTGACTAGCCTAGAGACCTTAGGCAGACTTCCAACCTCATGACCACAGAGAACTTATGTAGACCCAAATTTGACCAGCACAAGGATCTGCAGCAGACCCCCAATCTGAGCTGAACAGAGAACCCCAGTTGGACCCCAAATAAATCAGCACATAACCCCCATAATATTTCAACCTAACCAGCTCAGAAGCCCCTAGCAAAACCCCATTTATCAAACACAATAACCTCTGAGTGATTCCAATATGATCAGAGCAGAGAAACACCCCACCCACCGACCTCAAACTTTACCAACGCAAAAGACTCAGGTAGACTCAACATTACTGGGCACAGAGGCTCCCACAGACCCCTGACATGACCAGCATAAAAAATACAGGTATAGCACCAACCTGACTTGCACAGAGACCACATGTATTCCCTCACCATGATTTGTCACAGAGATCCAAAACAGACAGGACATGTCAAGCACAGAGATCCAGGAAAATCAAAACTTCAGCAGTTCAGACTCCCAAGACAGACATCAATTCAGACTAGCACAAACTCCCCTGGAAGATCTTCAATCTGATCAGAACAGAGACTCCCAGTAGACCTCTAACTTGACCAGGAATAAATCACCCAAAGAACACCAAGCAAATGAAAGAAGTTTCCCAAAGACCCCCAATCTGAGTAGCAGGAAAATCAAATGTAACCTCCAACCTGACTAGCACAGAGACCCCAGGCAGACCCCTATCATTACTGGACACACAGAAAAAGAGAAGTCCCCTGACATTACCATACATAAACCCCTGACACACCTATAAACAGATGAATGCAGAAACCCTAAACAGATTCTCAGCATGACCAGCCACAGAGAAATCAGGTAGACACCCAAAATAACCATCACAGAAACCCAAGGAAGACTCCCAACATGACCACCACAAAGATCCCAAGAAACACCCAACCTGACAAGAACAGAGAATGCAGTACAATACCATGCCCCTGGAGACCAAAACCTGACCTCACAGATAGAGGAACCACACCTGGATCAGGACAGAGACCCCCGACTGATTCCAGCCTAACCAAACCAAAGACCCCCATACGACTTCAAACTTTACCAACAGGAAGGACTAAGAAAGAAACTCAACTAGGAACCCATACAGACCTTGGATCTGATAGAGAAAGACACCCAAACCGAATAGCTTAGTATTCAGCAGTTCATTAATCCTACCACAAAAGAGAACTCAGAAAACCTGAAAGAGACCAACACAGATTCCCCTAGCAGACTCATGACCCGATCAGGCACATAGTTCTCAAGAACATGCCCATGATAAGAAGCACAGAAAATTGTGACACAACATCTCAATGACAAGCATACAGTCTGTGAGAAAACCCCAACCTATCCATTTCAAAGAGCCCCAGAAGACCCCTAACTTGAACATCACAGACAGACCCAGCAGAACCCAAAACTGACCAGAACAGAGGCCCCATTGCAGATGTCTAAAGTGACCCAAACAGAGACCCCAGTAACAGAGATCAACAATGAGACCGTAGCTGATCCCAAACCTGACCAGTACAGACCCCAGGAAGATTTCAAATGTGACTGGGAACGGAGATCCCCAGAACCTTAATCTGCCCAGTACAGAGACCACAAACTGACCCAAACCTTACCAGAACAGATACACCCACTGACCTCCAACTTGACCAACAGAGACATTATGCAGAATCCCAACATGACAAGAACATGCACTGCTACAGACCTGGAAACTGACAAGGATAGACCCCCAACAGAGAGTCAACTTCACAAGTACAGTATCCAGCAGTCCATTAACCTGACCAGTAGAGATACCCTAGCAAATCTCCAAACAGATCAACACTAATAACCAAAGTAGACCTTCAATTTCACCAGGAACATTGACCTTTAGCACATCCTAACACTAATGAGCAAAGAGAACCCTGACAGAACTCTCAGATGACCAGCAAAGAGACTCCTGGCAGACCCACAACCTGACATTCACACAAGCAGATTGAGAACCTGACCAACATATACAGGCCCAGCAGAGTCCCAACCTATAGAGCTCTGAATGCAAACGTACACTATGACAAGAATAGAGACCTAATGCACACATAAGACTAGCAGAATGACGCCAAAAGACCCCAACCTTGATAAGGACAAGCCCCAGGCATATTTGGAGTGTGACATAAAACAGAGCACTCTTCCAGACCCCTAAGGTGACCAGCACAGAGTCCCAAGGCAGACTGTCATTTGACCAAACACTGACTTTCAGTATACCTCTAATATGACCAGCAAGAAATCACCAAGACCCCTATCTCACCAGAAATGTACTTCTCAGAATTCCCCAAATCTGTGCTGTAAAAGATTGATGAGAACTTCAACCTGACCAACAGAGACTGCAGGAACACAACCAATCTGACAAGCACAGAAACCCTTTGCACAGCTCCCATCTGACCAGCATAGAGACCCCAAGAAGACCCTAAGGTGAACAGAATAGAAACTCTAAGCAGATTCCAAAACTTACCAACACAGAGACCCACACCAGACTGAAAAGCTGATGAGCAAAGAGATCCCAGCAACTCTCTAACATAAACCAAACTGGGACCCCAGAGCAACACTGTGTGTGGCAAGTGTAGAGACCCCAGCAGACATAAAAAGTGACAAGCAAAAAGACACCCAGAAGACCACCAACAAGATAGGCACTTCGCTACATCAGTCCTTACACATGACCAGTAGACAAATCAAAATATACCTCTATCTTATGAGCATAGAATCCCCCGGCATAACGTCAGCAGGCCCAGCATGAATAGCCAAGGCACACACTAAGTCTGACCACTACAGAGAAACTAGCGGACTTCAAAATGAACCAGCACAGAGACCCCAAGCACACCACCAACTGGATAAGTACAGAAACCCCCAGTAGATCTCTAACCTGACTACCAAAAAATCAACAGCATTATTTCAATCACACTAGAGAAATACCCAGAAATCCCCCAAACTGAGCAGCAGGAAGATCAAACCAGTCCTCTAATACTGGGCACACAGACACTCAGAATCCCCCTTAAATAACCAGCACATAAATCCCTAGCATACTCATAATAAGACTAAAAAAGAGGCCTAAGAAAACTCCAAACATAACCAGGACAGGAACCAAAAGTAGTCGCCAAATGCCAGGGCACAGAAATCCACAGAAGGTCCCTAACCTGACCAACATTAATGCTTCAGGCAGACCCTCAATCTGACAAACACAAAGACCCTGAGATGACCTCCAACATGGCCAGCACAGAGACCCTGGGTCGATTACCACCTGACGGGAAAAGACTCCTAGCTTCCCTGTATCCTGATCAACTGAGATCAAGACAGACCCTCAAAATGATGTTCACAGAGATCCAGCAGACTGGGAACAAAAATAAATACAAAGAGACACCTGCTGACCCCAACCTGATGAGCACAGTACTCCAACATTTAGCAAATAACCCCAGCAGAGAACCAAGGTGACCTCCAACCAAACCAGCACAGAATATTCCAGCAGACCTTCAACCTGTTCAGCAGAGACGCCAGGCAGACCTCCAAACTGAGAAGCAACAGAGACCCCTGGAATAGCCTTAACTTGACTGAAAACATAAATCCTAACATTGTCCCTACCTTGACCATCGCAGAGACACCTGGCATAGCCCCACCCCAAATGACAAGCACAGACACCCCAGATGACCTCAAACCTGAGAAGCACAGAGACCTCCAGTAGACTTCGAACCTGATCAGTAAAGAATAAGCAGGAGAACCACAACCTCAAGAGATTACCTAGATGTCCCCCAACGTGAGAAGTAATAAGATGAAACAACACCTCCAATCTGACCAGCACAGGAAACCCAGGCAAATCCCTATTATTATTGAATACACAGAGACCAAGAAGACCCCTGACATGCCCAGCACAGACATCCTTGGCAGACCCCTAACAAGACCATCACACAGACCCTGGACAACTTTGAATACCGCAACCACAAAGACCAGAAAAGGACCCCAATTTGACCATAACAGAGCATCTGAGGAGGACCCAGGAGTGATCAGCGCAAAGCCCCTCAGAAGAACTGAAACCAGTTCAGCAAAGAGACCCCCAACTGATCACAACATGACCAGAACAGGGAAATGCCTGCGACCTCAATCTTGATTCAAAGAAGGCAGGCAGAAATTCAACATGACAAGCACAAGCTTCCCTGCAGACCTTGAACCTGATTAGAAGAACCCCAAATGACCCCCACCCTGACCATCAGAGAGACCCCTGAAAGACCCAAATCGACATGTCCTAGAGCCTCCAGAAAGAAATCAAACCACATCAACACAATTATAACAAGCAGACCGTAAACCAGGCTAGCACAGAAACCCTAGGTAGATATTCAACCACACCAGCAAACAGACACCAGGCAGACCTAAACCCTGACCAAGAACAAAGACCCTAGGCTGATCTCCACCACAAAGATTATGGGCAGATGCCTAATCTGACCAGCACAGGGACCCCAGGTGAAAAAAGTTTACGAGCACAAAAACCACAACAAAAACCCAATTGGACCGTCAAAAAAACACCTGCCAGAACCCCAATGTGTACAGCACACAAAACCCCAGCAGACCTGGAAGCTGAGGAAACAGAATCCCCAGAGAGATGTCCTTGTGAACAATACAGAGACCCAAGCCGACACCTAAAATGACCAAGACAGAGCAAAGAGGCAGCCCATAAACTGCACTGAGAATAGATAACCCAGGAGATCCCTAACCTGATGAGGACTAAGTATCCAGGCAGATACCTAATCTGACCACCACAGACACCCTGAGATGACCTCCAACATGAATAGCAAAGAAATCCCTGGCCGCTCCCCACCTGACTGCAAACAGAGATCCCGAGGTTCCCTGTAACTTGACCAGCAGACCTGGAACATGAAAAGCAAAGACACACCTAATGAACCCCAAATTTATCAGCACAGTTCTGTACTCTTCTTTTGAAAACTCTAGCAGACATCCAACCAAAGCCTCAACCTGACCAGCACAGAGACTACCAGCAGACTCTTACCAACACAAACACCTCAAGCAGAAACTCAACAGGACAAGCACAGGGACCCCAGTAGACATGTAACCTGGCCAGGAAAGTGACCACCAGGAGACACCAAACTTGACAAGCACTCTACCCATTAATCCCTTAAAAGTACCAGCGGACAAACCTAAGTGAATCATCTCCAAAGAGATCGGCACAGATACCCCAAGCACAACACCAATGTGAAAAGGCAGAAAGTCTGCAGCACATGTCTTCTATGTAGCACAGAGAACTCTGAAATAACCCCCAAATGACCAGCATAGAGATTCTTGGCATAATCCCAACCTGACCATCACAAAGACCCCCAGCAGATGCAGAACCTGGCTATTACAGACAGCAACAGTAAACTCCCAATCTTATCAGAGCAGAGCTTTTAGGCACATACGAGACCAGAAGAAAGACACCAGCAGGATCCCAACCTAACCAAAACTGTCTGCGGGTAGATTCCAAATGTGACTACAAATAGATAGTTTTAGAAAACCCCCAACCTGACCAACAAAAGTTCCCTAGGCAGACGTTCAACTGACCAGTAGAGAGGCCTCATGCAGACCTCCAACCTAACCAACACAGATTCCCCAGCATACCCCAATCACGACCAGGCCAAAACCAAGGCAGATTCCAAATGTGACTTCTAAAAGAGACTCCCAGCTGAAACACAACCTGCCCAGCATGGAAACCCTTACTGACTCTGAGCAGACCACAACAGTCTCCCATCAATCTCAAACTTGACCAGTACAGAAACGTCAGGCAGAAACTCAACATGAAAATCAAAACGACAAACATTTTCCATTCAGATGGCTGTCTCTTTGCCTTGTTGATGGTTTCTTTTGCTGTGCAGAAGATTTTGAGTTTGATATAGTCCCATTCATTTATTTTTGCTTTTACTTCCCTTGCCTTTGACGACAGGTTCATGAAGTCTTCCTTGAGTACTAGGTCTATAAGTTTAGTACCAATGTCTTCTTCTATACAGTTTATTGTTGCAGGTCTTATATGAAGGTCTTTAATCCACTTTGAGTTAATTTTTGTATATGGAGAGAGTTCATAGCTCAGGTTCATTCTTTTGCATATGTTTTTCCAGTTTTCCCAGCACCACCTACTAAAGAGGCTGTCTTTTCCCCATTGTATGTTTTTTGCTCCTTTATCGAAAATTATTTGTCCATAAATTTGTGGGTTTATTTCTGGGTTTTCAGTTCTATTCTATTGGTCTCTATTTCTGTTCTTCTGCCTGTACCAAGCTGTTTTGACTATTGATGCTTTATAATATAAATAGAAGTCAGGAAGTGTAATGCCACCAGCCTTATTCTTTTTATGTAGTATTGCTGTGGCAATTCGAGGTCTCTTATGGTTCGATATAAATCTAATAATTCTTTTATCTATTTCACGAAAGTATGATTGTGGGATTTTGATGGGTATTGCATTAAATCTGTAGATTGCTTTGGGAAGAATGGCCATTTTAACAATGTTAAATCTTCCTATCCATGAACACGGGATATTTTTCCACCTCTTAAAGTCTGTTTCAATTTCTTTCAAAAGTGTCTTATAGTTCTCTGTGTATAAGTCTGTCACATTCTTTGTTAAGTTAATTCCCAGGTATTTCATTCTTTTTGTTGTGATAGCAAAAGGAATTGACTCACTCATTTCTTGTGCTGTGGATTCGTTGTTTGTATAAAGGAATGCTGTTGATTTTGGTACATTGATTTTGTATCCTGCAACTTTAGTATATTCGTTAATGGTTTCTAATAGTTTCTTGGTGGAATCTTTGGTATTTTTTATATAAAGGATCATGTCATCCACAAATAGTGACAATTTGACCTCTTCTTTCCCAATTTGGATACCTTTGATTCCTTTCTCTTGCCTGATTGCTGTGGCTAGAACTTCCAGTACTATATTAAATGACAGTGGTGACAGGGGGCATCCCTGTCT